>JANIJG010014774.1:0-25603 GCA_024611175.1 Megaceryle torquata
ATATCCAGTTTTTCATCCACCAGCACCCTCAAGTCCCTTTCCACAGGACTGCTCTCCAGTATATCCTCTCCCAGCCTGTACTGATAATGCTGGTTACCCCAGCCCAGGTGCAGGACCCCGCACTTGGCCTTGATGAACCTCATAAGGTTCATCTGGGTCCACCTCTCCAGCTTATCCAGGTTCCTCTGGATGGCATCGCCTCCCTCTGGCCTATCAACTGTACCCCCCAGCTTGGTATCTTCCAAAAACTTGCTGAGGGTGCACTCAATGCCATTGTCAATATCATCAATGAAGAAAGTAAACAACACTGGTCCCAGCACAGACCCCTGAAGGACTCCACTCATCACCTTCCTCCATCTGGACATCGAGCTGTTGACCATCACTCTCTGGATGTGACCATCTAGCCAGTTCTTTATCCACTGAATAGTCCACCCATAGAACTTTTAATTCTCCACCTTAGAGATAAGGAGGTTGTGGGGGACCATGTCAAAAGCCTTGCAGAAGTCCAGATAGATGACATCCATAGGTCTACCCTTGTCGACTGATGCTGTCACTTAATTGTAGAAGGCCACTAGGTTGGTCAGATGACAGTTACTATGATGGTAACCATTCCTCCTCTCCCCCCCAACCCCCCAAAGGAGTATGTAGGGTATTCTGAGAAGGAAAAAAATCCATTAACACCAACAGCAGATTTTTATCTAAAAGCTCTTTTTTAGGCTAAAGAATAAGTAGCTTATATTTGTACTGAGTCTCAAAAGCCTAATATAAGTAGAATTTTTTTTTTCCTGGGGAAATATTAAGAACAGATTGTGTTTTTCAAAGGCTTTTAAGAGTAAATATGGCTTTATACAGATTTCCCAATGCTGGGAATGCACATGAGAAAAGAGAAGTCAGTCAGTGTCATGTTCCTGATGGATAACTCTCACTCGTCCATAACACAATATTCCTGGTACAGATACCTCCAATACCTCCTTTGCTGTGTTTCATGATGTTATCAGACTCAGGACCAGCCTTTGCTAATTCTGCAAAAGCCAGGATCACAAGCAATGGAGCTTCCTTTATGATGCAAAGCCTCACCTCCTCATTACAGGAGTCTGGAGCACACTGGTTTCCACAGCAGTTCATCCTATTGGTCAAACTGTACAGTCATCTTTGAGGCTGATCAAACTGCCAAGTTTGAACTGAAAGAAAACTGTCTCGGCAGAATTCAAGGAGACAAGACAAAAATTACTGTGTCTGCCTTACTGGTCAATCAGTTCACATATTATATCCGCATACAGATGTGATCAACTGAACTTGTGCTTATGTAATGAGCTGTGTTATTGCACTACTCCAACTTGGACTAAAACTGTAGCAGGTTAGTTCTGGTGCTATGCAGAATTACCCACTGTGAGAAATTACCTGTTCACTCTTTGAGCAAAGTACATAAAAAGCACATAGAAGTTGCTTATCCCATCAAACTGCAATTTGGACTGTGCAGCTAGAGCACAGCTGACCTGAGGTAGAAAGTTCACAAGCCACTCAGCTCTGCTTCTAAATTAATCCGTTGCATAAGCCTGGTATAATGCAAACATGGATTTTTGGCATGGACAGACTTCTTGAAGAGCTGCATCGCACACTCCCGGGTGCTCTCCAAGATTTCCTTACCAACAGGCTCAACATAATTTTCCTTCAGAGCTGGGAAAGTGAAAGCAGCCTGGATACTGACTGTGCTACTCAGTGTTCTTAAGCTTTGTAATAAGCTAAAATAAAACTACATTTGAAAGCAGAGTTGGATGGTTTTGAATCTAATAAGCATATGACAACACAGAAACAGGCTATTATTTTAGTGTTGTTAATTACTCCTCACAAAGCCCATGACAATTAGCTATCTGATTAAGAAGTGTTTATAAAATTGAAACTTTTCCCACCCTGGTATTACTGTTTTCATGCCTCAAAATATCAGAGCCAATAGCACTAAGAATTCCAAAAATTCATGGGCAGGAAAGCCTAATTCCCACCAAGTGCTGTAAAAACCTCATCTCTCCCCACAAAGCTCAATGTAATCTTGACTAGGGATCAATATAGATGTCACACTACAGAAAGTATTTGCTCCCATTGAAAGTATCTAGGAGAGAAAAAGAGGGAGAAGTCCTAAAAACTGTGAGGAACTTGAAGCTGCCTGTAAAAGTATGTGTTAGACATAAATACTACCTAGAAATAAAGGAACTGGCTTAATCTAACAGACTGGTCAGTCATAACCATGAAGAGAGGTGACATTATGATTTTATTTCAAATAAAAAAGTGAAAATCTGGTTTTCATTTAGTAGAACTGGGAGCTGTGAAACAGAAACAGCTGCTATTCAAGATTATTTCCAATAATCCTGTCGAAGCCACTAAGCATTAAGGCAAACAGAGGACCCTCCTATTAAACACATGGCACAGAATCTGATATTCATCCCACCAGTCTCAGGGATGTTGGACTAAACCTGCAGATGATGTGCTACAGCCACTCCACATTTAAACACAGCTCAGCTGCACCTAACACACAAACAGCCAACAAAACGGTTCAACACCCAAATGATCAGAATCACCTGTAGAGGTTTTTTTTTTTTTTACACTGAGAGAAAAAAAAAGTGGTATTGAAGATGTAACAAAAGCTTCTAAAGGCAACTGCTCTATCATAATGCTTCAAATTAAGAATTGTCCAACACTTGCTAGTTCTATAGGAACTGTTCTAGGAAAGGGCTGAAACAGCATTAAGGTTTGAAAGCAAAGTTGGTTCTTCTGTCATCTCTATCAGCCACAAAAACCACCTACATAACAAAGACTCATTCCCTTGAAATGAGCTGTAAGAAGCACTCCAGCTGTGGTGCTAAACTCTGGGACTTCCAGTTGATCTCCAACATCAGCAGAGCTGCATTAATGAGTCAAGCAAGTTAAGAGAAACTCTGCATCTTGAGGATGAAAAACTGCAAAGGTATTAAATGGCTCCTCGGTGGTGCCCACAGCACAGGCCCACACCCATGGTAGTTTTTGTTCTTTGACTGCTGTTACTCATAAATCACTCTTCAATTAAGAACAGTTTTAATTAATAACACCCCCCCCCCATCCCCCCCCGTGTGTCTACGCCCAGGGCCATTTACACTAAAACTATTAAACCACCTTGTGTCATGTGCCAACAATAAATATCAACAGCTTTTTTTCCAGGCCTATGAGTAGTTTACACTATTGTACAAGCACCATTGCAAGTAAGCACCTGATCACTCCCAGAAACACTAGGCACCCACAGAGAATCATCTTGGCAAGAACATGGCATTCAAAGCTGGCAGGACAGAGGATTGTGAAATGTGACAGCAAACACACACCAAGAAACTTGGTCCCAGGCATTCAGCTGGATAGTCACCAAGTTAACTGCTCAACTTGCAAAGCTCTTCTCCCTGGTCATCCTTCACCACAAAGCTTTCCTGCCTTCAGAAACAGGACCACCGTTGGCTCTGTCTCTTGATTTCAGAATGCAAACCAAGACACCAGCACCTAAAAAAAAAAAAAAAAAGAAATCTGCTTTCTGCAGAAATCCCCATACTTTTTATTATTTTAGGTTCAAATAGCACTCAAGTCCTAAGAGTTTACATCCATCTCATCTTAAATACAGTGGTGGTGTTATGCAACACCAAGTCAGTCCTCCTAACAAAGACTTGACCTGTATCCCACCACCTGTGAAATTCAGATATTAGCATGTCTTCAGGTAACAGAAAGTCTGCAGGCACCCAAAACTACACAGGATTTCCTTGTTGCAAGTCTCACTCAAGCCCAAGAGACCCTCCTTCCCTTGCAGGGAACAGCAGGCACTGTTTCCCGTGAACCTGAAACAAGAAACCTGTGGGTCTCCCTTAAACTGACAGTTCATTAAAACTAATGAAACTTTATAGCAGCAGTCGCTCTTTGGTATTTTTAAAGAAATATTTACACTCCAAAGGCTTGACCCTACCCTAAGAGATGACTCAGAGTCTGTAACAATGCTAGTTTGTACAAGACAAAACTGAATAAATGTGCCCCAGATCACACACTGCAAAGCTGTCAACCTATGAACAACTTCAACTGGAAATTCAAAATGGAATTGGCTTTCTGTTTTGTATGATTTACATTTAATATTTCAGATCAATGGCTTTGCATAATCCCCTGGAGAATGGTGGAATAAACACTCCTGAACAAGAACATATGGTGCCTCAGTCATCATATACCAAGCTGTGCCAGCACATTCCAGTCCTCACCCTACCCCATCTCCTCTAGTCACTTAGCTCCGCAAGACCCCTTCCCCTTCCTCCCTTTGTCCCATGGATTGCAGCTACCTACATTTTAGTCATACCCATATTGTGTTATTCTGTGGCTTAGTTCACTGTTTTAAGGGCCTTCTCATTTCCCATCTTTCACTCTTCTGAACTATTACCAAGCATATCCCTGCCTGGAGGCTTTAAGCACACCCCATCCAATTACATGGCCAATTGGAAGCCTTAGCAATTTACTTAACTACAATAACTGCAGCAGTCTAAAACCCATCAAAACTGCAGTAACACCAAACATTTTACTGTTCACCAATGCACTGAGAATGTAATTTTTAAGCCAGCCCACAACCTTCCCTGTCCCATCACAGGACCAGGTAGAACAGCCTGCCCTCTAGCTTGTCCCGTTGCAGTAACAGCGTGGCAAAACTATATCCTTTAACTTTCTTCCTGTTTGATAGTGGCCAGCAACCACCACTGTGGGCATTACACACGAGGTTGTTTTATTTATTTTTTTTCCTGTAGGATTTTTGGTATAATTTTGAATGTTAAGCGAGAGTTATTACCAGGCCCTCTCTTACACAACAGAAACCAGGCAGGTAGTATTTTGTTTCAAATATACTGTAAAGAGTGTTTAAAGTTCATGTACAGTAACTGATGTTAGGGTACAACAATTCCTATTACCAAAACCATCACCAACGTCACTGCTTTCTCTGAAGACTTTACTTGGTGCTAGCAGCTACTAGATGGATTGAGTCAGGCATCCCCAACCAAAGCTGACCACCCGCATGCTTCCCTAGGCTGCATACTCACCACAATGTTCTGCAGGCATTTAAATAAAATCAGAGATGGCAAGAAGTACAGAAAAAGAAAACAACTATTTTTGAGAAGTCACTGACTTTCCACTTCTCAATTTCCCCCACTGCCTTTACTATTCATAGTCTTGGAAATACATTCCAGACGATTTCTGCTATGATCTCGGTCTCTAGGTACTTGCTCACTGCTAGATATAATTCCTTACTTTAGCTAACTGTCAAGTTGTCATCCTATACAAACACATGATGATTGCCTCTCACTAAGTGAGAGGCAATTTCAAAGTACCAAGTCGCTTATGCAGATCAAGTCTTCCCAGTTTTGTCTTAAAAAGTTGCGAGTCCATTCCTAGTAAGAAAATGAACAAACTAACAATACCACTTTAAAATACTACACCACTGAAAATTTTACATTGCCATTTTATAGAAACTAAAACCAGAGCAACAATAATATTGATCTCTCCACAACTTTTATCAGTTTCCGTATTTGTACATGTGGTGGGTTGACCCTGGCTGGACACCAGGTGCCCACCAAAACTGCTCTATCGCTCGCCCTCCTCAGCTGGACAGGGGAGAAAAAAATATAAAAGGCTCATGGGGTCAAGCTGAGAACAGGAAAAGCCTAATACAGTCATGGGCAAAACAGACTTGACTTGGGGAAATTAATTTTATTACCAACCAGATCAGAGTAATGAGAAATAAACCCAACTCTTAAAACACTTTTCCTCCCATCTCTTCCTTCTTCCTGGCCTTAACTTTATGCCCAATTTCTCTACTTTCTCCCCCTGAGCTGCAGAGGGGGACAGGGAATGGGAGCTGTGATCAGTTCATCACACACTAACTCTGCTGCTCCTTCCTCCTTACTCTTGCTCTGCTCCAGCATGGAGTCCCTCTCACAGGAGACAGTCCTTCACAAACTTCTACAATGTGGGTCCTCCCCACGGGCTGCAGTTCTTCATGAACTGCCCCAACATGGGTCCCTTCCACAGGGTTCAGTCCTTCAGGAACAGGCTGCTCCAGCATGGGTACCCACTACTGCGGACACACAGAGACACCACAGACTGCTCCACCATGGACCTCCATGGGCTGCAGGGGTTCAGCCTGCCTCACCATGGTCTTCACCACAGGCTACAGAGAAATCTCTGCTCCATTGCCTGGATCACCTTTCTCCTCCTTCACTGACCTTGATGTCTGCAGAGTTGTTCCTCTCACATATTACCACTCCTCTCTTCACAGAATCATAGAATGTCAGTCCCCAACCTACACTGATAGCTGGGGTTGTTCTTTCCCAGCTGCCAGACTCCACACTTGCCCTTGCTGAATTTCATCAAATTTCTTCCCGCCTCCAGCCTGTTCATCTTGCTGAATGGTGTGTCAGCCACTCCACCCAACTTGGTGTCATCAGCAAACTTGCTGACAGTGCAGACAGTGCACTCTGTGCCCTCATCCAGGTCATTGATGAGTATGTTGAACAGAACTGGTCCCAGTACTGACCCCTGTGGGACCCCACTAGTTACAGGCCTCCCAACTAGACTGCATCCCATTGACCAACAGCTCTCTGACTTCTTTCCTTCAACCGGTTCAGATGTCAGGGGCACCTGAGGACAGTCTCCAGCAGTATGGACAAAGAAGGCATTTAATAACTCTGCATTCTTTGTGTCCTCTGTCACCAGGGTACCTGCCTCATTCAGCAGAGTGCCTACACTGCCTCTAACCTCAGCTTTTCCTGCATTATATTTGAATCCGTTTTTGTTATCCTTGACCTCCCTTGCAAGGTTGAGTTCCAACGAGGCCTTAGCCTTCCTAGTTGCTTCCCTACATCCTCTGACAATAGTCCTATACTCCTCTCAGGTGGCCAGCCCCTTCTTCCATGATCTGTAGACACTCTTCTTCCACTTAAGTTTGCTTAGCAGTTCTATGCAGGTCTCCTGGCCTCCTTTCTTGATTTCTCACTTGCTGGGATGCACTGGTACTGAGCTTGGAAGAAGAGGTCCTTAAATGTTAACCAACTATCATGGGCCCCTCTGCCCTCTAAGTACCCTATCCCACGAGATTTCACCCAGCAATTGCTTGAAATGGACAAAGTTTGCCCTCCTGAAACCCAGGGTTTTAGTCCTGCTTGATAGCCTGTTCCTGCCAAACAAGATCCTGAACTCCACCATCTTGTGATCACTAAGGCCAAGGCTGCCCGCAACCTTCACTGCTTCAACCAGACCCTCCTTGTTGGTGAGGATAAGATCCAGCATTGCTCCCCTCCTGGCTGGCTCCTCCACCATTTGCATCAAGAAGTTCTCATCAGTGCACTGGAGAAACATCCTGGACTGTGGCTGGCTGAATAGCCCCTCCAGCAAATATCTGGATAGTTAAAATCCCCCATGAGAACCAGGGTCTGCGATTGCGAGGCTGCTGTTAGCTGCCTGTAGAAGGCCTCATCAATTTCCTGATCCTGATCAGGTGGCCTGTAAAAGACACTCACAACTGTATCACCCATGCCAGCCTGTCCCTTAATTCATACCACAAGCTCTCAACTCACCCCTCATCCACCCCTGGACAGAACTCAATACATTCCAGTTGCTCCCTTCCAGCTGAGGTCACACAGCAGTTTGTTCCTCTTAAAAATGTTATCACAGAGGTGCTACCACCATTGCTGATGGGCTTGGCCATGGTCAGCAGCAGCTCTGTCTTGGATCCAGCTGGCACTGGCTCTGTCGGACATGGGGGAAGTTTCTGGCATCTCACAGAAGCCACCCCTGTAGCCTCTTCCCTGCCCCCGCAAACCTTGCCATATGAACCCAACACAGTATTATTTAAACTCTAAACAATGGCCATTAAACCATTAAAAAAAAGGCATGAGAATTAGCTTTGACGTAACAGGAACATCAGATACATGAAAGGAAACAACCTAAAGAGATAAAAACAGAGCTCTTGAAATATAATAAATCTTACTATTGATAAGACACAATAGGAGTCCCAGTAGGGGACATGGACCTAGTCCATGGACACTCTACACTATGCGGCTGCAGTTTCTGTTCTTTGAGCTCCCTAACCACGGCGTAATTTCACTGCTCGACTGTTTTTATTACACCATTTAACCAAGTGGTTTTCTTAACTCCCAAGCACAGGCAACGTAAACCCCAGTACATGCTGCTACTACACAGACTCACGTGTTGCCTCTTTTCTCAGGGAGAACATTATGGATCAAAGCATTATCTTCAAAGATGATCTTCCAATAGAAGTTATGCCCAACTGCTGAGACATTAAGTGCCTGTATTTATAGCATAGGCCAAACTTTTCAGATTTTTGTAACTAAACAATTATAATAAGCAATTATTTCCCTGTTATTCCTAGGAAATTAACTTAGTGTCTAGGGATTCTAGTACGTGGAACATAAAACAGACATAGCACAAGACTCGGCTAGTAATGACAACAGCTATGATCCCATTTATTCTCCACTATAAATGGAGTAAAAAACCAAGCTACTTAACAGCACTAGAGCCAATCTATTTGTTGTAACCTGTTCTACACATAAGCAGTATTGAAGAGATTCTCCAAAATCTGACCGCACATGCTTGTTTACTAGATCTTGTATTGCGGAGTAGTTCTTTAATGAAGGGCAGTATCTGTTCTACAACGTATGGCTTATACACTGGAGAACTGGAAGCCAATATGCTGACAAACTAAATTTGTATTTCAGGTGCTACAAGAAGATTCTCCAGTTTGCTGGCAGCAACCTGACAATGGGATTCTAAACGTAAAAAGTTAACATTTCATAAATAAAATGTAAAAACTCATTTGCATTAATGTGACATGGTGTTCATGCTTGTGCACACCTGGGACCAGAGTGGAGATAAAAGGAATGAGGCCTGGGAACACATTCTTCAAGCCACTGGGCATGGACAACCAATTTTCATCTCATTTAAGAATAAGTTTTACCACAGAAATGTAACACCAAAACCATTCCAAGCCTTATATTAAGCAAAAGACTTCCCAAAAATGCTTAACTAATACAACAAACTGGAAGATTCAAATTAACAGAACGACTTCAAGTATAACAGCTCAACAACAATCATCAGTGTTAGGAAAGTTCTGTGCATTGCTGGAATCTTAGGAAGAATGTTTTATCTGCAGACTGAAAAGCTTGCTAACAGCAGCAGAGCAGTGAAATGAAATTCAGGTTATCCTACAAGACAAAAATGACACTATGGTTTGACCACAGAAAGTTTCTACACACAACCAAGGAAAAATAAAACAATCAACATAATATCATTTCACAGTGTACAAGTTAATATTTATGAAAAGAAGCAAATTTTTTCATGTAGCCATCTGCAAATGTTGTCCTTTATGAAGCAGAACACAAGTGTTTTCACGTGAGAGGAATGAGTGAGCAGCTGCATGGGGCTTAGTTGCTGGCTGAGTTAAACCACAACACCCATGAATCAGGAAACTATCCACAGCAAAGTGAAATCCCATCTTTTCCACAGTAGTTGGATACTGAGTAACAACTATTTTAACTATCAATTTAACCACTTAGAAATATATTGCTTGCTTCATACCAATATTATTTTCAGAGCAAGCTAGTAAAATAGGAGAAGTGGCAAAAATAGCTACAGGATTTTTAAATTTTTTTTTCAAAAAATATGTAATTCTAAGTCCATGTGAAGACCTTCTCAGCTTGACCTAGTAGAGGCTGGCTAAAGAACAACTTCCATCAGCATTACAGAAAACACCGGTACATACTCCAGATGAGCCCAAGTCTTATTCTAACTCAAGTTGAGGCACCAGCCTCATCTTTGCACATGTGTATTATACACTTTGAAGAATGCTTTTCCTTCAGCTCAAAAATGTGATTTACAGTCTGTAGGCATCAGATGACGGTGATCTTCGTTCTAGTCCTGTTTGCCTTCCCGCCACTGTCGAGAACCCTCATTCCACGCTACGTATACAAAGAGAGCAAGTACCACATGAACAGTAACTACAGCAACTATGGCTGCATAGAAATAGCTGTCTCTGTCGGACATTCCTAAGGTACCTGAGAAAATAAAGAAAGTAAAGAATATTAGTTATCAGGAACACTGAAGTGACAAATCACAATTCTTACTAAAGACCAAAGTTACATTTATCCCTGTACCAAAAGACTGAGCTCAGAAAGGTTCATAGGGAAGAATTCACTGCGATAAAGACCTTGAAACTATTTCTGGAATAAAGCAACACTGTGATTATTGAATATTTAAGAAAAAATACCCTGGTTTTAACAGAAGCCAACAGCTTCAAGTTCTATAGCATTCACTTTCTCTGTTACTATCTCCCAGAACCAACTAAACCTCAACATCCTTTTTTCACAAGTGTAACTACTCTCTTTGTGGGGCAGAAGAATGGGGGTGTGTGTGTTAAATAATGATATAATTTATTTGCTACTTTAACAGAATAAAATGGTAGAATGATATTTAAATTTAGAGGACTTTTACCTTCTACATTTAGACCACAAAATAATTCATCACCAGTTAAGCTACATGACTGCGCCTTGAATAAAATAAGCCTTCAAATACCAAAAGACCAAAGTACCAAAATATAATTTCTCTAAATTCATTTAAAAAACAACCACCAAAACCAAAAGAACAATAAACCACGTATCACATTGTGCCAAAAACATCACCCTTCAAACACAAACCCAATGCTATCAGTGCTGGCAGCTCTTGCCATTAACTGACACAGCAAAGTTAAGGCTCAGCTTACTACATTTCAGGTAAAAAAAAAAAAATTCAAAACAAAACATGTTAAAAAGGATCTTGAAAGCTACTTATCAAGCTTTCAGCTTCACCCTTCAGAACTACATACAGCAGTGCACACCAAAGGAGAATCAACTTGGAAGAACTCAGTTATATATTCACAAACTGCTCTTAAAAGCAGTTGTGTTCTCCCTCCCTCCTCCCTGCCCCACTTTTCAGGAAGATATTTTTCTCCTGCAGCATTAGGAAGTTATTAAAACCTTGCAGAATCAAGGCTAGAACACGGCTGGTTTTTAGCAGTTTGACAGAACTGCTCCAAACAAACAGCTAAAAATCATTCTGTTTGTTTTGCCTTTTTTTTTTTTATTAAATGAAAGCTCTTACAAGAAATCACATTCAATATCTGAAACTGAGTATATGACTTCACTGTTTTATATTTACAAATGCAGGTATGATTTAAAAAGCAAAAAATAAATTCAGTAAATAACATTATTGTCTTGACTACCCAATTAGTTTGCAACACCTGCAGAAAACCTGTTCCTGCTGATTCTGACAGAGGCTTGCTGCAGGGTGCAGATACCCTTAGGTGAGGGGAATGATGCACTGTATAAACCAGTGTATAACAAATAGCAAATATCAGATAGCAGACCACAATGCACGAAAGGATGCATTGACCATTTATATAATTTTCTCTTCTAATTAGACATTACAAAGTCTTTAGTCTGCATAAGGAAACAAATATTCAAAACAGGAAGGAGAATAAAGATGCTATTAGAGAATTGTGCTTTTCCTCTTTTTTTTTTTTTTAATAGTAATGCTAATTGGCAGAAACAGAATTACCTTCAAATACATAAGCCTTTGATGAAAAATATAGCCCAACAGGTAATGTAATCATTAGAGCTGTGAAGAATAGAAGTGTTCTTAAAGTTGATGTTAATGAACCCTCATTTCTGAAATAAATAAGAAAAGTTACACACAGAAGAAAGTCACAATATATATGCCTGAAACAGGACAAGAACTTGTCCCACACAGAAGCCAATTACTTTTCAAGAACCAAGTATGTATATCACTTGGAAACAATAAAGACTTGAAGTACACATTTGTTGGCTGCAATAGGGGGAAAAAAAATAAAAATCACAGTATTCAAAACGATGTAATGATTCTGCCAATCAAAGCTCCCAAACAAGATTAAAGACAGTCTTTAGATTTTTCCCTGTTACTGCTTTGCAAGCATTAATAACATAGGGGGGTTACATTAATATGTTTATTATTGTATTTAATAATTAATATGTTTATTATTGTATTTAATAATTAATATGTTTATTATTGTATTATTACACAATTATTAAATATCTAATATTAGATGCACATGCACTTATGACAGTATTCTGCATTATAGCTTGCCATGCTCCCCCTGCCCCCCTTTTTTTGTAGGTTTTCAAATAGCCCTCCAAGCCTAGGCAAAAGGCAAATCCTACAGGCTATGATAAAGAGGGAAGTACAAAAAACTACTTCAACAGCTTACTACTGAAAGTTCCTTTTTATTAGTTATTGTTCCTCTATTTAAAATAATTTCTCAGTTTTCCACCGAGAAAACAGGAATAACTGTAGCAATGATCAGAACACAGAGCCAATATGGCAAAACATTAGTAACTTTTTTTCCCTTCACAGAGATCTAAACCTGGATGACCTTGAGCAAGAAAATCACAATGAAGGATTATGTGCTTGGCAATGTCTGCTTGAACTTTATCTGCTAGAATAGGTTTCATATCTGCAAAATGCCACATACAGCTTGTTTCTGTGTGTGCTTCCACCAGTTTTCCCTCACTCTGCTTGGCTGACTACATTATTTTATGCTGCAGTAAACACGTAAGCCAAGCAGTACCTTTCTGACTTTCAAAGACTACTAGGTTCAATGTCATGTGTCCTTAAGGCTTTGAAACACAAACATGCATAAAAACCAGTTCAAGTCAGAAATACATAATTCTTTAGCCTCCACAGAATTTTTTGTACAAGTAGTTTAAAAAAGTTTTACCAAGACAACATTGTGCCATAGCATATGGCTTGAAAATGCATTTTATCCTTGACATTTCTTTGAAAAAAATGGAATTGGGAAAAATAAATAATCTCATCCTCTGACAATTATCAAATGAGTTACGTGCAGGCACACAAAGCTTTTATGCTAAAGCAAACAGCACTTTTTGCTGATCACGTACTGGCACACATTTAGGTAGCATACTCCTTGAAAAAAAAAAAAAAACAAACCAAAACAGATATTCAGAATCTTCTCCTTTACTAGAGTTTGCCTCAACGGCTATTGGGAGTGGAAAGCATAACCCCATCCAAACTTTCCTTACGGAAATGAGAAACAATGCTCTATTTAACAGCTACCCATAGAAGAATACGACCAAAATTTGGAACTCCGCTGTTGACAGAGACTTTTCTTACACTGACTTACTCTCCTCACTTCCCTACGCATCAAAACCAAATATTCTTGTAAAACCTCGTCCCTAACAGGAAGCCTTTAACCGCAGACCGGCCTCCGCGCTCAGGTCCCAGAGCTGCCCGCGGTTACACAGCACGGCCAAGCCAAAACTAGGGCCTCCTCCACCCCCTGGGGCTCTGCCTAGCCCGAGCTGCCGGTCGCCCCGTCTCGCCAGCGGCGCAGGACGGACAGGCGCTCTTCCCCGGGCGCCCCCCAGAGCTGCACCTCCACCCCCGGCCTAGCGGTACCGGTACCGCAAGCGTTGCCCGCCCGCCCGCCGCGGCCTAGCAGACAGCGCTGCCCGCGGCCAGGCTGCGGCCCACCGCCAGGCCCTACCGCTTCTAGGTGTGCCTCTCCGCCCGCCCATCCCTCCCACCCACTCTCCAGTCGCCCGGCCCTCCATCTCCCCGAGACTTACTGCTTGAAGTCGGACACGGGGAGCGCATTCAGCGCCGCCGACTCATAGCGCTCCATGGCTACCCCGCGTTACCGAAGCTTCTGGGCCGCCGGAAGTCCGGCGGCGGGGCGCGCGCATGCGCACGTCGGGGGGCGGGGGCAGGAGCACCGCGCGCCGCCGTCTCCACGGCAACCGCGAGGTAGCGGGACCCGGCCCGGCCCGGCCCGGCCCGGGCGGCGGCCGCCGCCTTCGGGAGTGGCTGTCGTGCTTGGGTAGTGTTGGAAAAGTAACCTCGAGCCGGCGGGAAACAGCAGCGCAGCCTGTGCTGCTCACGAGCGCTCTCCCGAAGGGAGATGGAAAGCGCCAATGCGTGGCCGACCCGCTCTGACGCTTGAAGGGACTGGGTGAAGGTCGAGGCGTTCCAGAAAATGGCAGTGGTCTCGGAGACAGGGGAAAAAAAAATGTATTGAGACATTTTGATGAACTCACCAGTCCGAAACACCGTAAATGAAGAAACACTGGCAAGGGCAAAGGCGTTCGTTAAACAACGATATCAAGATGGACGCAGGAGAGCAGCCGCCAGGTTCAGCAGAAAGGCCGTGTGTGCGCGCGTGGGCCAGGCAGAACTGGTCTTTGTCCGTGCTGCTTGGTGTCTAGATGGCTAAAATTAAGAAGAATCCCCCTTCCCTGAGCCTAGCTGTCAGCAGGGGGCTCTGCTAGCCTGGGGGCCCACAGACCAGCCCATTATATTCTGTTCAAGCATGGCATTAATTGAAAATAATGATTTTTAATGCTAATTTCTACTGCTGGTGCAAATGCACACCCATAAATACTTAAGCAGGACTTCTGCAGGTGGAATCAATGTATCATGCAGATACATTTCTATGGGGAACTGGCTGATGGACAAAGCCTGGGTTCATCTTTAGGTCAAAACAACTGCTCCACCGACTGGAATTTGATGTGGGGAAGGTTGTGAAATGGTTTCATATCTCCAAAAATTTCTGGCTGTCGGAAAGACATAAGGGAAGCACAGAAGATGTCATCACCAGAATTGGCAGCTTCCAGAGGAAGTATTTCTTTGGGTATCAGGGTTGCAGCTGTGTATTACTGTGTGTAGGAAACTGCAAAGTTCTCTGTATTGTCCTTTTAGGAGACAAAAATGAAATTTCTGGTCAAGACCTGAGAGAAACCGTCCCCAACATAACTAACAGGTTTTGCAAAACAGAGACCAAGCACTGGGGCAGATTTCACTCTCCTGTAGCCTGGCTGAGCACTAAGCATTTCCAGGGTGATGCTCTGTATAAGCTATGAACTCATGTTCCTGTTGAAGCTAATCTACTCAAATACTCAACAAGGGATGGACTCAAACCCAGCTTTTCAACAGAAGACCAGAGTGTTACAGTATCAGTGCTATGCAATCAGTCTTGTTTGCAGGGGAATCAATTGTACTCGAGCAGCTTTAGCAGGAACACAAAGCACTGCAAGCTTCCAAACAATAGCTCTGGACACCATTTAATTGAACATTACCATTTAATTGAACATTACCATTTAATTGAATCACATATACGACAGCAATAACATACATGCCCTTTTTATGGTGAAACCATGTTGCTATCTTAGCACTCAGCCATGCCAGATCTTAATCGCGAGTCACTAACTTCACATGACTCTTTCCTCATGTTGTCCTGCAGCGTGTGGGTGGCCAGCACTCCTGCAGCCCAGCACTATGGCCTGCTCCTTGTTGCAGTGCCATATAGCACATGGCTGGGCACAGTGGCCTTTCCTTTCCCTTATGGGCCAGCATAGTATCCTGCTACCTATGACCCTTCAAGAGAAGAAATATAAGAAAGTTGTTTTATTTGCAATCAGTAAGATCAGGAAATAAGCACTTCGTTCTCTGTAATTCCTGCTGTGAGTTGCCTCTCAGAGCTTACTCTGAATTTCCCTCATCGGGGCTAGAGGCAATGGACACCATACTGCACCAGCAGCAGCCATGTGTAAAGGTGGAAGGAGAGGAGCAACATTGTCTGCAATATTGACTTTCCCCCCTCTGACCCTAAGTAGTGAGGCCTTTTGTTGTTTTTTTTCTCCACTGTATGCGAAAAAGAAGGTGAATTTTGTTAGAAGCTCCCCTTTTTTTTTTTTTTTTTCAGCAATGAGCACAGCTCAGCTGGCAGCTCCCTCCTGTTAAGATGCAGCACAGTTCAGACTGTTCAGTGCTTAAGGAGAAAGGTCTGTCTGTCACGCTCACACTTTCACTATAAACAAGCCAATTTTATGCTCTTTTTGAAACAGGATAGCCCTCCTCTCATCTGATTCCCCTGCTGCCTGAGGTAGCAAGAGAGAGTTTTTGGGGGCAGAAGGGTGCTGGTGTGGACCGGGTGGTGCCAGTTGGATGGGGATGGAAGGAGAGTTTACTGTCTAACATGAGCTTAAAACTTCAAATTAGTTCTTAAAAACATCTAATTATCTCCAGCTAGACACTCACAAAATCCATCCCAATTGTGCGAGCAGGTTTTATTTATTTATGGATTACTCAGTGAACATAAATAATCTGGCAAAAAATCAGTCATAGTTAAGATATAAATCAGATGACTGGAAAATATAAATGTAGTTTGGTGAACATTCAATCACTAGGTACATGACATTCTTTCCACCTCTGGTTTGACTTTCCTGTTTGTTTCCTCAGTAGGAAAAACAATGATTTAAGACAGCTTAATAACAAAACGAGGAAACATAAAAGTGGAATAAGTCTCACATCATATAAACTTGCCATAAAGATGCTTATCAGTCATTCAAAATCAGCAAATCACTCAAGGCTTAACAGCCCAAGTAATTAAATTTTATTATAAAATTACTTCATATCTCATCACACTGATGCTTTCATCTACTGGACTAACAATGATTTTGCTGAATTATTTCCTGCATGTGAATTTCCATGCATCTCAATTTATCTGAGACCAAAAACCTGTTATTCTGAAACATTGTCCTCAACAACAGTCACCAGGGGATGCTTGAAGAATATAGAAAATAAAGCCTGTGGTCCCTGTGAACCACCTTGCAGCCTGCCTGTAAGAGATTATAAAAGCAACATGACAACACAATTTGCTGTGTACCTGCTGAACTCGGTTGACTTGGGCTCCTTTGGTGTGGGGAGCCCATTTTGAAATTCAGGCTGAGAACAGAGCCTGTGTGGACCCTGTGCTCTGCCCCAGCTCCTCCGGGGGTCTGCATCTCAGCAAGGGTGCAGGGTAGCAAGGAAGGTGCCTTCTGGAGCAATACCATCTAGTGGCAGATGGAGAAAAAGAATCCCCCCAACATGTGTGGAGGTGGAAAGGTGAAAACTGAACAGATAATATCTAAAAACAAAACCGCCCGCTTGTGAATTTTTTTAAATTTTGTTCTCCAAGGTTTATTTCCATGGTAATGTATCAAAAAGGAAGATATAAACCACAGGATTGGAAAAGGAGCTGGAGTGGGAAAGCGGCCATGGTTACTGAGGCCAGTAACAGGCTCAGGTTACAAGACCTGATCTTGCAGAAGTGCCAAGCGACCCCAATAGTCTGGCTTTGGAAATCAGATTTCCCAGCATCAAACAAGCAGCGAGTGCTATGAAGCATTGACTTTGAAGCTGTTAACCACTTCACAGAATCACAGAGTGTCAGGGGCCGGAAGGGACCTCAAAAGATCATCCAGTCCAACCCCCCTGCCAGAGCAGGATCCCCTAGACCAGATCATGCAGGAACATGTCCAGGTGGGTTTGGAATATCTCCAGAGAAGGAGACTCCACAACCCCCCCGGGCAGCCTGTTCCAATGGTCCACTTGCTTAAGATTAGTAAATATTTGTACATGGTTATTGCTTAGCCCCAGAGGAGAGAGTTTGCTGTGGATGGGGGAAAGATGCATAACATTTGTGACTGAGATCACAGCGTGGAGGCACAATTCCTATGTAAGAGAGCTTGTATTTGTAGGGAGTGATAATGTCTTTTATTACACCATCTGATAAAACTTGAGCAAATGAAGAGAATTCTAGGGGCTGTCTCTCTTTTGCTAAATAAAAAGGACTCCTGTGCTGGAACACTGGCCATTTATTCCAGTGATGTCAGTTGATCTAATTAAAGATCTTCCAAGCCCTTTATCTTTCAGTTTCTTGATGGTCTTGGCTCCAGCAATTCTATAAATAGTTTCTATGTAAACTGTAGCCAAGAGCTTTGAGTTCTATAACATTCACTTTTACCAACCAAACCTCAACATCCTTTTTTCACAAGTGTACCTCTTTGTGGGCCAGAAAAATGGGGGGGAGGATAATGATATGATTTATTTGCCACTATAACAGGATAAAATGGTAGAACAATAATTAAATTTAGAGGGCTTATATCTTCTGATCTGATGAAAATCTGTTCCTCAACTGTAACTTGATCACACATGAAAAAAAAGCGCCACATCTAACTAATTTCACACTAGATTATTAGATAAAATTTCACAGTATTGTTTAGCTGAGACAGACCACAAAACACTTTCCACCTTTGCCAAAAGGGTTCTGTCACAAAGGGGAGATTATTTTTCCAAGAAAAAAAATATTCAAAGGCAGAACTGGGCTGCCCTAAGTGCCCAGGAAAACCAGCAAGACTTGGAGATGTTTCTACCTTTCTATCCAAACACAGAAGCACTAAACCACTCATGTAAGGTTACATGGGGTCTTCTGCCTTTATACCGTGTTAGATATTTATCTTCCCCATCTGATTCTCTAAGGAATTTACCTGCACCTACACTAGAAACGAACTCTACCTCCCATCATCCCCATTATGTCTTGGCCAGCTTGCCCCTGGAGTGGGTTTGTCCGGCAGCAGCCAGTGCTCTGCAGGCACCAAGCAGGGACAGCTGGGCAGCACCATGTCCCAGCAGGCAAGGTAGAATAAAATATGTTCTTGTGCTGTATTCACAGGCACTACTGGAAGCGAAATGCTGGCTGCAACAAATACAAACCAGGCAATGCCTTGTATCAGCAGAGCGGGATTTGAGGGTGGCATACTCACCTTTAGGCAAGGCGGGATGTGGCCAGGGCCACAGTGCACGGGAAGCAGCAGTGGGGCAGAGACCCATCAGTCTGAACAGCAGGGAATTGTGTCACAAACATTAAATGTGGCCCTCCACTCCACACAAATAAACCGGAAAAACAGTTGTTTCCTGAACAGGTCTAGAGACACATTTTTATAGAGTACAAAAACATGAGTGGCTTTTATGGCTCGAATAATGTCTGCTCATAAAAAGGATGTTGTTTTATGCAATGGGAACTGTAAGACTTTATGCTTAGTCACTCTGGGATGACAGCCCTTTTCCTTCAAAAGATACCCTCAGTAGCAGGATTACAGCCATGTCTTACTTACAGGAAAGAGCAGAAGCAGCAGGAAGAAACCTGGGTCTCCAGTAAGTTCTTCAGAATGGCCTGGTGTGAAGCATTCTCCTAATAATACTGGAGAATAAGAGAGAAATGGTCCTTTGCTATAGGGCTGGATTATGGCCATACCCTTCTGTCACAGAAGGCATCTCTGCTGCCTGGCAGTGAGGTGGGCCGGGTTGTTACCTAACAGCCTTTTACCCAACAGCCTTCTTACCCAGGGCTTGGGGTCAGATGACAATGGAGTGATGCTATTTGCATTCTGTCCCCTGTGATACACCTGTCGATGGGAGATCCATGGCTCCTCAGCTGCTTCAGGACTGGCTCTCAGGGCCTAGTACCATTATTTCAGCAAAGAATTGGACCACATTTTACCTTCACCTTGCAGAGTCAGAAGCAAACCAGAAAACCTCAAAGCCTCACATACTTAAAAAGGATAACTGAAAAGACTAATAAGAGTGACAGAGTGAACACATCAGAAATGTCTGAGAATGAGAATGAAAATATAATTGTTACCATTATTCATGTGCACGAGTTCACACTGACTGTAAGCTCTTCCCCAGATCTGTGAACCTTTCTCTCAAAGGCTGCTGTTTTTGGCAGACCAGTAATAATAACATTAGTAGTAGGTGATGTAATTCTAAGTCCTTGGAAGGACAGTACAGGGGTAAAAGTACTTCCAAAGTCCATTCAGGGGCAGGAATAAAAGTTCTCTGTTCTGAGAATAATCCAATATATGAAATGCAGTCCTCATATTGATTAGATCTCAAAGTTCCAAACTCAAAACAAATTAAAAATCAAAGGTTTCTGGCTCCAACCATATCCTGGCAGACCTCACACAGTCTCTTTATAAACAGAACTGGGGAAATCTTTGTCCGGGCACTGTGAGCAACTGGCAACAGAGACTAGAGACCTTTAAGAAGGTCTTAGTGGAGCAGTCAGACCCCAAAAGATTCAGATAATTGCTTCTAGGACCCCTATTCCTGTATCTGATACTAAAGAACCTGCCCAAGTCTTAGAAACTTGTCCAGATGGTTCTAAGGGAGGGACATAAACTTGCATTTCTCATGTTGTGGTTATGTGTGTGAAAAAGATCTTTTTTTTAATTTATTAAGAGGGAATCTTCTGAGCACTTTTTTTTTTTTTTCCCCCAAAACTACTGTGTTGATGATAGATAAGTAAAAGTAAAGCAACTGGAAGAAACATATGTATTTAATTGCTGCTTGCTGCTGCTTTTTTGTTGCTGCCATTGAAGATCACTGGGAAAATGTGAGATAAAGTTAGGGGCTTTGCATTTTTGTCTGTGGGTGAAAAAGTTAGAAGATAAGGTGGAAAGAACAGCTGCTATATTCAAAAGTGGCCCCTTGAAGTAGTCGTTGGTGCATTTGAGTCGTCACCAGAGTTCAAATGGTATTACCAGGTGAGATCTACAAGCCAGCTCTGTCTGTGTTGTGCAGACACACAAACTGGGAATAAAACCAGGCAAAACGTTGTTTGGCTGAGCTGGTATGATCACAGTTTGGGGGACAGTGTTTCTGTGGATCACCATAGAGAAGAAAGAATTAAAACTGTCTCCATGCTCCAGATAAAAAAAATGTCAGAAATATAGGTGTCAGCTTCTCCTTGACACCTCAGAACTGTATCTACAGTATTTAAAACCTTGTAATTTCTTTGTTGAAACAGTCCTAAAAGTGAAGGATTTCTGATGAGCTTCACATCATCAATTGCATGAAAACTGCTTTCCCTTCTCCTCAGTCCCAAGAATCTCTTTTCATTGCAACTGACACAAAAAAATGGTTCCTGTTCATCCTGTGTACTCAAAAGCATCGCAGAGCTCCAACATGCTGGGCCAGCCCCACCACAAAACTTATAAAATTTTATAAAATTAGCAGCTTTTCCCCCATCCTGTTACACGCTAAGCCATCCAGCAGTATGATAGTGACATTATTTGCATTCTCTGATAAAACGAATGGTAATATTCTTATAGCCATACAGGATGCCAACAACTTAGGATGTAAACCAGACTTCCTCAACCCAATTAATAGAGTAGCTTAATTTTAACTGAGACTGGAGTTCTGGTTCTGTCCTTTGCATGCGGCGTCTTAATTAGCTAACACAACTCTCCAAGGTCAGCTACATTGACAGGAGGTATTGTTTTAGATTCAATACTCACTTGAAAGATACTCGAATCCATCCAGAGCCTCAGTTTGGCTTTCAAGTGAATGAATGCTGCTCAGAGACAACCATGAATGTCTGTATTTAACTTAAGCAAGTTAGCACAGTTCATAGTTTCTCCATCAAGAAGAATGGAGAGGTGCAAGTCAGGCTTCTCCAGTCACCCAGCTTTCCTGCTTGGCACCAGGAGATGCTGCAGAGTGAATCAACAGTGTGTGCTCTCTCCCATCCCAGAGCTCTCCAGTGAAAGGCTTTGCTTTGTCTAAAGCACCGACACTTGCTTTGCTCCCGAAAAAAAGGTAAATGCAGCATGGGTCACTCAGCAGCAGTCACTTCACAACTGTGTATTCAAATATCTACCAGGATGGTTTATTTCTACACTTTTAAAACACAAATATGTGTCTGTCTTGTTTTCAACTGCAGGAAGGAGAAGGAATATGAAAATCTGGAGCTTTGGAGATTTTCATGTCTGGTGATACCAGAAAGAGGGGAGAAAGCCACTGCTTCCCTGCGCAGCAGAATCAGCAATGCTCTCCCTGGCCATGTGAGAAGCCCTGTCAGCAACTCCTCTGAGACCTCACCAGGGACATGAGTTACAGCTTTAAATCTCACATGGGAAAACCAGCTGAAGCAATCAGAGGAATTAGGCTTCATTTTTTTTCTGATTTTCTACATAAACTAACAAAGAAAGGACAAAACACTCCAAGCCTGCTACCGGAGACCCCTTGGTAGTCACAAGGACAGGCAGGGATCCTTGGATCAGCTCTCTAGCAGGCAGTGAAGAACCTTACTCCACAGATCCTGGCTGGATGGGATGCAGTCAGGGACATAAGGGGGCAAACCACTGTGCATGCTGTAGAGGACAGTGTTTCTCAACCTTTCCCTCTGATGTGAGGACCCCTCCTTCCAAATGAACACTTCTCATCACCTCTAGTCTTTTCAGCGTACGGGCAAACACAGCAGTGCTGCCTCTGTAATCAGTTTGCGTGTAGGGACTCGTGTGTTTTGAGAAGCTGATGAAGAACAAGCAGTCTTGGAGGGCCTTGAGATGCAGAAGTCTGAGCAAGATTCTCTTTGCTTTCCACTGTCATAAATTTCCATTACCTCATGTCTCTGCTCCTTGACTTCCCTCCCCATACAGGCACACACTCCTGTTATCCGTGTGATAATGGAGCCCTTTCCCTCTGTCAGGCCATTCACCAGGACACCAAAAGATTACCACCCCTTCTCCCTCATCTACAACTGAACTGACTTCAGTAGTGGAAGTAGCTCCACAGCAATTATTGACTTGGTGCTTCATGAAATGCCTCTATCTATTTTCACCTCATGGTGAAAATTGCTAACTTTAATTATTGTCTGTAATTAAACATGTCAGAAAATACAGAATAGATAAAACTTCACTACGTACTCATTATTCTTCAAAGCTGCAGTGAATGACACAAATCTGAGTATGCCACATGTAGGACACGGAAATGTGAACATTAGTTCCATGGTAGCCCCAGGCTAGATGACAGATGCTCCTGTTTCACTGACACCTGCCAATGATATCGCAATCATTATCTAAATAAATAATATTCACGTTTCGTTGAACCTCTCTGACTCTTCCTTGCAGGGAGATGTTTTTCTTGCTGTTTTTTCCTTTGCTTGTTACTGTTTCTGCTGAGATTAGTTGGAATTTGGGCTTTAATGAAATCTCGTGTTAAGAAGTGATTATTGCATGCAGAGGAATAAAGGTCTCTTTTTCTGGCCAATTCTTCAGCTTAGAAGGTCCCATTCAAAATTAATCTGATATACTGAAAAATGGATAAGTATGATGTAACTGCGGTTATCAGTAAACTCAATTAAGGATTATGTGTTCCTTTCATTGCTATGCCAAGATGATGATCTTTCCCCTGGGAACATTAACTAGCAAACACTTAACCCTGAGTCTTAACTTTATGCCCATGGACTCTTGTTGCTGATGATCTGTTCCTGAATACACAGAAGACAGGGCCAGCAAATACCCATTCAGCTGTACCTGCCCTGGAGCTGGTTTTCCACTTATTTGAAGGCAATTGGTGCTTGATCTTATTATTGCCACTCACCAGCCACTCTAGCAAGCCTGGGGCAGAGTGACTTAGCTTGCATTTTGACTTCCTCAGTCCTTCTCCTACATTAGATATTCAGATGTTGCACACTTTTAGGGTTTACTTTTTCTATAAAGGCAAGCACTTGATGACACAGGGGATTTGTGTTTGCGGGTCTTTTTTTTTTTTTTTTTTTTTTTTCTTCTGGCTACCTATGAATCCTCCCAGAACCCAACACTGCTTATCTGTTTTCTTCCCCCCAGAGAAGCCTTGTGGGACATGAGCAGCACCAAGCCTAATGAGGAACTGAAGAACAAGTTCCTGCTCAGAGAACCTCAGCCCTGGCCCCCAACAAAGTGCTTTCTAAGTAGTTCAATGAAGAAAACCATACCAGAATCTCCCCATTATTTGTTAGAATTTCAGAGCCTCACTCTCTTTAACTGTAGGTCACTACTATCTGCAGAAAAAAACAAACAAAACAAAAACCTGGCTCTGAAAGACAGAAAAGCTTCACCTTAGCTGGAGCTCAGAGAGGCACAGTGGTGACTGGCTGACACTCTTCCAGAGCCCAGCTGTGACTGCCCAGTTCCTCACTTTTAGCACTATCTCCATTGAGGGAGCTGTGCAAATGCTCTTGAACCTGCTTCCCAGCTCCTAATTTCCCAGTGCCCAGAGGAGTGAGGGACCAGGGTGACCTGAACCAAACAAGGCTTAACTCAGGTGACCAAGAAGAAACCTGGTGTAAAGAGAACATGTTTCAAAGAGCCTGAGACCTCATTTAGCACCAGGAATCTCTTACACTTGTGCAGAGAGCACTGTGAATAGAAGAGTCACCTGTGCCTGGCCAAATCATCACATCCCATTTATGCTTCCAGGGCATTATTCCCACTGGTGCCAGGGCTGCAGTACCTTAAATAATGAAAACTGTAATAGTTATAGAAAAATAATGGAATCTGGGGAGACCTTATTGAGAGCTTTCAATATTTAAAGGGGGTTGATAAGAAAGATTGGGAGAATAATTTTTAGCAGGGCCTGCTGTGACAGAACGAGGGGTGTTGGTTTTAAATTAAAAGAGGGGAGATTTAGACTAGCTATGAGGAAGAATTTTTTTTACAGTGAGGGTGGTGAGACCCTATCCTGGGTTGCCCAGGGAGGTGGTAGAAACCCCATCCCCAGAAACATTCAAGGCCAGGCTGTCCACACACACACATACATTCTGAGCAACCTGATCTAGTTAAAGATGTCCCTGCTGACTGCAGTGGAGCTGGACTAGCTGACCTTTAAATGTCCCTTACAACCCAACAGCATTCTGTGATGCTATGACATGTTTTACCTCCTCTTGCCACCGAACAGGGCTGGAGGCAGTCTCAGAGCCAGCACACACTGGTGCTCCGGCAGCCACGGCACCTTCCTGCCAGGAGTGGCCAAAGCAGAGCCCTTGCCCGACCACTCGCCGGGGAGACGCCAAGCTCTCGGCTGCCTGCCTGGAGCCGTCCCCCGCTGCCCGGAGCCCTGGGAAGGCAGCAGCCTGTAGATGGTGCTGCTCGGCAGGGAATGAACCCCGGCTGCCGGGGAACCCCCTCGGCACCCAGCCACCCGTGTTTGCGGTCGCCCGGGGAGACTCAGCCGCGCTGCGGAGTCCTCCTGTTCAGCACCGCTGGGCAGCCCCCTCAGAGCAGGCCTGGGGGGCCGTCAAAGTCCAGCCATTCCAGCAGCCCTGGCAGGAGAGGTGGTTGGTTTGGGGCATTTATTGAACTGCTTCATTATAAAAACTGTTTTAAGGGACCTTTCTAGAAACAGGCTGGACTCTCTGGAAATTATTTCAGTAGAAAAGGAAAAGTAACTGAGCCCTAATCGAAGAAGTTTAGTTCTATCTGTTGAAAGTAGAAAAAAAAAATACTAGCTAAATCATGTAATAATTTATAATCCAGCATCCACTTTTCATTTGCAGGACCTGCAGTTTTAAAGTCCTTACCTGCTTTGATCACCAGTCAAGTGTCACATATGCATGTCACATATGCAGGCTCATACTGCACCGGGACCTGCGAGGACCCAGCTGCAGGCAGAACCCCAAGCACGCAGCTCACGGCTGTCCCGGTGCCGGGACGGCGGCTGCTTTGCACAGCCATTTCTACAGCAGACCTCAGGCATGCCCGGGGACGCTACCAAAAGGCTACACACAAGCTAGAGGAGAGGGTTTTTTTTTGGTTTTTTTTGGTTTTTTTTTTTTTTGGTTTTTTTTTTTGTTTTTTTTTTTTTGTTTTTTTTTTTTGGGGGTGGG
>JANIJG010014776.1:0-11591 GCA_024611175.1 Megaceryle torquata
TTGCAGGTCACCAGCTGGACTCTGCACCACTGATCACAACCCTCTGAGCTTTATTGTTCAGATCTCAACCCACCTCACTGTTCCTTCTTCTAACCCACACTTCCTGAGCTTACCCACAAGGATGTTATGGGAAACAGTATCAAAAGCCTTGCTGAAGTCAAGGTAGACAACACCCACTGCTCTCCCTGCACCTACTTATTCAGTCATCCCATCACAGAAGGCCTATCGGATTAGTTGGACATGACTTCTCTTTAGTGAAACCACGATGACTACTGTTAATAATCTTTTCTTCCATGTGCTGAGATATGGTCTCCAGAATGAGATGCTCCATTACCCGTCCAGGTATGGAGGTAAGGTTTACTGGTCTGTAATTACCAGGGTTTTCATTCTCACTTTTGTTGAAGACTGGAGTGACAGTGGCTTTCCTCCAGTCTTCAGGCACCTCACCTGTTCTCCATGACCTTTCAAAAATGATGGGGAGTGGTAGAGCAGAGGTTTTTGCAGTTACCACATCTGTACCAGAACTTCAAACAGTCCTCTGTCCTCACAGGTAGCAACATACCTGCCAGAAAACTGACTCATGTATGATTAAAATGTGGTCTTATTGCAGTCTCTTGAATACTGCATGAATGTTTCAAGAAAAAGTAACATAAATGTGGATCTGAGTCTTTCTCTACTTTTAAATTTGAGAATGATGTACCAATACTGTGGCAGACATTTCAAAGGCATATAGGCATATATTCACAGGCTTGCTGTCAGTTGTGACCGAGGTGGATCTGAATTTCTTTTTAGCTCATCAAGATATAAAGGTATCTTTCAGAAATAATACATCTTGTTAGTTCTTGAATATGTTGTTGCAGTAATATTAATAAAGGAAGAGGAACAGTTGTTTCATTTGAGTTTGTATTTTTGTATGTTGGTTTTTTTAGGGTTTGTGGTTTTCTTTTTTTGTGGCTTTTTTTTTTTTAACAGTATCTGGACATGTTTAATTTTCATTCCAGAATTTTATAGTGTGACCATTCCTAACAAATATTATTTATCATGTGCCTTTGTGTACAATAGTTACATGTTTTTGATCAGTTGTTTGAAAATGCTTTTTTTACTTTTAATGCTAGCAGTGGACTAAGTATTGGGAAGTGGGAGGGAAATGAGCAAGGGGAAAAAGAGTTGCAAATGAATTTCTATATTCTTATTTGAAAATATTTCTGATAAATTAGTGGTGTGAACGGGAAGCATTAAGAGACAGGAGCAGTAGTGCAAGTTTGGGAAGAAAAGAAAGTTCAAGATGTGCTGAATTATGTTGGCTGTTTCAGAAGAACAGTGTTCAGATACCCAAGTTGCAGCTTTAGTTTTTTGAAATAAATTTTTACCTGCAAAAGGATAAATCATGCAAACTGAAGTAACAGGGATGAGTGGAAACTCTTTATAGATCTAAACTCCTGGCATTTAGTCTAAATTAAGACTTTGGTATGAACTGAAAATACCTTCAGATTAAGGAACTCATTTATATCAGTTGAAACAGGTGGTGGAAAAAGGTCACACCTTTTTTTAAACTTAAGAGTAAGAAGTCATCTGTGATTAGAAAATGCCCAAAAGATCACAAATGAGCTACAGGGAAAGGGGAACCTTTCACAAATTAACTATATTGCTTGGTAATAGGTACTGAATTAGAGCAAGAAATTCTAAGCAGAAAGAAAGGAAAACTTTCTTTAATTAATTAGAGATTACTAGAAAACACAGAGTGAAAAAGTTACCTATGGAAAATAGCTGGAACAATTGGCAAGACTGTGGAGGCTTTGCTGTGAAAGTGACCGTGTTAGAGACACTTCTACTGTGAAAGAAAGTCAGTCCACTAGAAGGTATCACAGCTGAGGCAAGGAACAGGGTTAAAATGTGAGATGCATGCAGTAAGGGTTTGTGCTCTCATTGGATTGTTATTCCATGAACTTGTCCAGTCCTCAGTGTGATTTTTTTTTTTTTTAGCTTTGACTTATCTTTTAGCAAAGAGTATAGCAGGTTTATCGCCTACTGCAAACAATTTCCTTTTGTTTTAAACCAGTCTTCTACTAAATCATTCTGATAACTGCTGGCTCACATATTAGAGTATACAGTGATACTTAACTGCGCTCTCTGTGCTACTAGTGAGTATGTAGACTTTGTAGTCATGGCTTTTAAATGCCAGAGTAAGGTGATGCATGATTTTCTCATTGCTGTTGCTCTTTCATGGTTTGTTCCTCCCCCGCCCCTTCCCCCCATATCCTTTTAGATGAGTGGATCAGAACCTAACAGTAATCAAGATGCAGACAAACTGAATTTAAGCTGTTTAATGATAACCTCTGTCTTGTTTTGTTGCTTTCCTAATAATGACTACCATTCCATTAGCTTTGGGCAAAACCATTTTATTGCAAGTCACAAAGTCTCACTAAGATCATCTGCAATTTTTCACAGTTGCCCATTGTACTTATTCAAAGTTACTTAATATCATAAATAAAAGCATATTACTTGATTGTTCTGCTGTTCTAGATCATTTTTATGTTTTTAGGTTTACTGCTGGCTATCGGTTTGTTCAGCTTTTGCTTGAGTTGACAAACTGGGATTAGAATTGTCATTATAGTAACTTGCAAACTGTTTACAGAATGTGTCTCTACCCATACTATCACATTAAACAAGTCTGCTTTTGGTTTTTGAAAATCCCTGAGGGATCTCTTCCCTGTGCTGTCTTGTTCAATATCAAAGTTCCAATTGCTCCTTTATGTTAAGCCAGCTTCCACTGCCTGTTTGTTAGCACTTCTAAACTTTCTTCTTCCCTGTTATTCAAATGTGTGTGCAACTCTCCATTAATGCAAGCAAGCTGCTCCACAGTAGTATGATCAGTTGCAGGTACGTACTATAGTTTTGCCGGTGACTCCTGGAAAAACAGTCTTGACTTGTCCTTACAGCTTCATTCACTTTTCATGAAACTGAACTGAAACCTCTGCCTTATGTGCTGTTATGTTCTTTGTATTAATTCCTTAGGCATGGTGTGTGGTGTTTTCTTTGTTTGGGTTTTTTTTTTTTGTTTGATTTGGATACTTGTATCTGGTCTATATTTTATGAACTTTACTAACAGGTAAATGAATTGCACAGAAAGAAGCAGCTGCTGCTAAATGTAGTGCAAGTCCTTCTATAATCATGTACATTGATAAGGATGCAGTGTAGTTGGGGAACTGAAATTCTAATTTTCTCTTTATTGTGCCAGTAGGCTTTCAGGGAGAGTTAAAAAAAAAAAAACAAAAACAAAAACCTCTTTTTGTTTTATTACTTTTGTTTGCAGAACATGATGTGATATGAATTGTGAAATGCAAATAGGGGAGAGTACTGTGTTTTATTTTCTTGCACTCTTGTTTTGGGGGCTTGCTTTTTACTTGATCTGAACTTTTAAACAGGCCTGAGATTCCGGAATGATGTGATGCCACATTCATCTGCTGTGAAGAAAAATTCATACATATTTGAGCTGTGTGCTTCCCAGAGGAAGCAATTGGACTGAAGCGAGGCTGTGTAATATATGCTTCAATATTTGAAATCAAGTTAAGTGATACAGGGTAGCTTAGTAGAATGAGTTGGCTGGTTATGGGTGAAGAATGGGCCTGTTATTCCCACCTGATCTGGGAAATAGGGAACATAATACAGAAAAGACAAAATCACTAAGCGTTGAAAGATAATGATTAATTGGGAGTGATAAGCTTCAGTAGGAGAGGTAGGTGCAGAAGAGGTCTTGAAATACTTGAAGATTCTGGAAGGGAATCTAGAATTACTGCATCTCAGAATTTGTGAGATACTGGCAAGTAGATGTGAAATACACTAACAAAATGTGTTCCATTTCTTTTGCTGGTTTACACAGCTGTTGAAGGTTATAATCTTGTATCGGTTAGGAATGCCAGAATCCATGCTGCTACTTCAATTTTAATTTGCCCCCTATTTTCTCTGTGAGTATGCATTCTAATTGTCCTTAATTACATGTTCAGACACTCTTTCACTGGATTCTTGCTCAATCTAGTGCATAGGATGGATGGTATTTGGAGAATGAATGAGACTTGTACAGTTAATTATGCTGTCATTGGTAGGATTTCTGCCCTAACTTGATGCAGAAATTCAAAGTCATTTAGTGAATGAAACAGTAAATGAAGGAGAATTAAAATTATGGTCTTCCAATGTAAGCCATTCTGGAATACTGAAGATTACTGTTCTCATGGCTAGTAACTCTGAAATTGTTGAAACCAAAATTTCATGTATGTTCCCAAAATATTGTTAATAAAAATGACTTGATTATTTAGTCACTTGCATGGTAGGTATGTTAGAGCAGATTTTCAGATGCTAGCACAGTAAGGAGGAAGGATGACTTAAGTTAGCTTGCTGGAAATCTGAAGAAAATTCTTAAGTCATGGCTAGAGATAGTGATGTATTGTGCCAGGGATTGCAGTCTTAAACTTGTGCAACACTGGAGAATCAATATCCTATTTCAGAAAGGAAGAAGGCTTAAGAGATTTTGAAACCGGAATTGTATTACTTAGTTTGTTGGGGTTTTTTCCCATCAACGGGGAGGAAATCCTAGGAGAGTACTGTACCCTGTGTTGTTCCAGGCATGTTTTCTGTCTAAGTCCAGTGGGAGGAAATAGAAAATCAATCCTAGACTATTTTCACCATCTGGTTAAAGCCCTATGCACTGGATAATTAATAATAGAGGCTTTTTTGTGGTTATTTAGTATTTGATATGAAGTAAGCAGGACTCCCAGAGAATGGCATGAAAGCACAATATGAGCTAGAATGACTAGTTTTGTCAGTATTAGGAGTCTTAGGTGTGAACTGCTCAGCATTTGCATGATAGGAAGCAGCTGTATTTATATACTAAAACTAGTTGACTTAACTACTACAAAATGTTAGAGATTTTATTTCCTGTCAAATTTTGGGTTTCGAAATGTAAAAAGCTAGCTTAGCACCATTCCTTGGCTGTGAAAATACTGCAGATTTGGAGTCCAGGTTCCATAACATGAGCCAATCCCACTGGGGATTTCCAGCTACAGGTCAGTTGTTACCCTGACTTAAAATAATGTCATTGCTAAATGAGGATGAAATCCCCTTCTATGTAATTCACATCTGATATTGGCTGAATTGAATATAGCAGTGATTTGACTGATAGGTGAGTATGAGTGAGAATGAGAAATGAGTGTACAGTAAACCTCGCTTTTTGTGAAGTGGCATTGTATTTAAACCAAGGTAGGTTTTATTTTTTTATTGGTTTTTATCAGTGTGTAGAAAACTATCATGTCACAAACAAGGTTGTCAGATCTCTGTGAACTCACCTTCACAAAAACATTTTGTTTAGCAACTGTTTTTTTATCACTAGACATGCTTAGGAGTGCTAGCACATTTGCACCCAAACAGAACAGTAAATATGTTGAAAATTCCTAATAAAAAAATCCCAATTAAAAAGTTTGCTATGAACGAAGAAAATAAGTTCTCTGGAGTGTATGTGTGAAGGGATAAGTTGGTGGTTGTGAGGTTACAGAAATCATAATGGGCCACTGAAAATATAGCCCTCTTAACTGTGATGTTTTATTTTTCACATGTAAAAAAGATGACATACATTTAATGGAATTTTAAAATAAAAATAACTATTTTTAGAGCACTGAGGTACTACAGTGATGAAGATAGAAAAACACAAGTGCTTAATTCAAAGGAAGTTATAGCTATTTTTCCATAAATAATATATAAGAACATATATTTAAAAATGAGGAGAATTCAAAAGTACTAGTGCATCTCTTTAAAGTTCATACCATAAGATTTTCCAGCATGATAGCATTCATGGTTTAATGTCATATGTAACAAATATAAGTGTAAGCCTTTTTAAGAGTTTTTTTCTGTAAATTTGAGCTTAAGTAGTAAAATTTTGACTATGGGTAACTAGGCTTGGTTGTATGTCATTCTATTATAAAAGGGACACTAGCAGAACATTGTACATTCTTTTTCTGTTGCTGTATTCTTTTTAAATAAGAGCAAAAGTAAAATAATTTTTTTCCCCTCTTGCAGGAGAAAGAAATATAATTTTTTGAATGCAAATTTTTATTTAAATTTGTCTCTCTATAAAATTCACAAATGCTTTTAATAGAGCTGGAACACAATCTCTGACACAATTATCAGCCCTGTGTTCTTGATCATTCTTTGATTCACGTTTTCTTCATGCTGCATTGATGTTTTTTCTAGAAGTTCAACTTCTGACAGGTCTGTTTTCCTGAAAGATTTTATTAGTGGGTAGACGATGGCAGTTTAATAACAAAACCAATAAAAGCAATGTGAATTTTCAAGTGTTTACACTGTGTTCAGCTATGGGGCTTAGAATTCTTGAGGATGAACTTCAGCTGAATTCTTATCCAGTTCCTATTCAGTTGTCTTCCAATTAGCAGTAGAGCATCTATAACCTGATATTTTGGAGTGTGAAAATCAAAGCTAACCTTTCACCTTTTCTTAATTTTTTTTATCATTAATGATGTCTGTCTTTTTCGAGTTGCTTTCTGAATCATTAGCATTATTTCCCAGTGCTAATACTGTTGTGTACTGATCAACAAATTCTAATGATCAGGTTATACCTGTTTAAAGCTTGTGGAAAATGAGGGAATAAAGGGAGGGGTTGTGGTTTGCTAAATGGAGAGGGTTTTCAGGCAAATTTCCATATTTCTCTGTGTGTGTGTTTGGGGGTTTTTTGTTTGTTTTGTGGGGTTTGGTTTTTTGTGTTTTGTTGGTTTTCTTTCCCCCCCCCACCCAAATGGTAATACACTTAGATGCTTTTTCAAATATATGCACAGCACATACGGCTGCCCTCAGACTTTCTGTGCCTTTGCTGAAAAATTTGCCTATGTCTCTTATAAGAATGATTACTTGTCAAGGATTTCTTGTCACTTTAGCCCTTTTTAGCACAGTTAGTCCTGCTAACTTGAGGTAACTAGCACCTCCAATCAACAATGACAACATTGTATATGTATTGATCACTTAGGGTGCCTGTGAAGTTGGTACCACAGGGCATGGGCGGCCCTGTGCCTGTACAAGCGCTTCCAGCTGGAGTTTTCAAACATCTGCCTTCTCATTAATGCAACAGTCTCTGATGCAATTCCTGGGGAGATAAAGGGTTGTGTGTCACTTTTCTAAGTGACACGTGTTGTAGGCTCTGATTTTTATTTTAGTCTTTCTGCAGAGCTCTTCCAGAGAAGAATTTGAATGCTTTGAATTTTGTAACTCTCAAAAGATTCCTCATTTAAAGGAGTACTGATTTTATACACCCTAGCTCTTTAGGGGGCAAAAGCAAGTTTATTGTTCATTGTCTGTGTTAAGCTCAAAGTGATGTGCAAGTCCTCCCTCAACCCGTTGTGTCTTTTACAGGCTGAGAAGTCATAGTGTATTCAGTTATTCTAAAGAAATAATTCGGTAGCTTGTTCTTGCTATTTTGAAAGCACTCAGCTGCTGGAAGTATAAACTCTTATTTAACAGGCATCTTTGGCTTGTTCAGTTGTAGACTGGGTGGGGGCGGGGTGGGAAATGATGACTTATCAAGGCCTTTAGCTCCAGCTGAAATCAACCATTATAAAAATATATTTGCTATTCCTTTTCCTTCCAGACATCCCATTCAACATATTACTGTGGATTCTAATACAAACCTTATCTGCTGTGAACCACATCCTAATGCAGCAAGACTGGATCTTCAGACTTGATCATAAAAGCAGATTTTAATTATCTATAGAAATAAGACTGAGATTTTTTGATCTCAAACTTAGTTTTAACCTTTTTGCTGTACTGTCTGAAAGACTGAGCGTGCTGCTTCATACATTTGCTCTCCTTTGCCAAAGTTTTCTGAGACTGGGATAGGCTGCTGAAAGCACTACATGGGAGAAAACATTTAATAACCAATCAAATCCAGAACTATTGGTATTCCACCTAAGGAAAAGACTACTGTACTTAAATGCACAATAGCAGCTTGATTTGTGTTATCTTAAGAGCAATTAGAGCACAAAAATTGGAACTGAAGTGCTTTGTGATTCTGAAAGATAAACCTGCTTTTCATTTTTGAATAGCAGCTAAACAGAAGGGAGGTCAAAGCAGCAAAGATGCTATCAAACTTTTTACTTTAAAAGATCATTGTAGATACTAGGGGTTGTTTTGTTTGTTTTATTTTTTTTTAAGTGGTAAGATGGAATTTAAAGAAAAAAAACTCTAAAACAGTCTCTGCACTACAGGCATTGTCATATTGCTTTCAATTTCATAGTTTGCACTAGGACCAACAACAATAAAATCAAATCAATTCCAATTTCAAGGTTCGGAAGACTTCTGAACTGTTAGAAACTTGGATAAATGTTGCAGCCTAACAAGACAAAAATAGCTTTTGAAAGTGTCTATGCAGACTTGCACTTTCTTGATTTCCTCTTGTATTAATATTTTATTGTGTAAAAGTAAGTATTTGAGAGGAAGGTTAAATGTTCAGCAGAGCCTCGTATTAATGCAGCATGTTTAAAGCTATTTGAGGTATAGCTGGTTTTAGCCATCTGTTCCGTTTAAACATCAGTGTAAAGATTGCTTCTTGGAAGATGTATACAAGAGAAAATCTATGCAACATCAGGACTAAACATTGGTACAGACGTAATTTTCGGTAATCAATCTGCTTGTAAAAATAAAACTTTCAGTATTCCTTAAATTCTTTGTTTTGTTAGTTTTTTGTAATGACTATTGTATTCCAAAATCACTTTAACCTTCAAAATTATTTTAATGAATTTGCAGTTGAGCAAGTCAAATTTATCTCTTGTCCTGCAAACCAATTATAGTAATTTACAGTCATTCAGAACCGAAAGACTGTAATAACTCTGACAGAATTATGAACGAACTAATGGGTCATTTGGTATCAGATAACTTCATTTTCTTTGAAAATTAATAGGTACTCAACTATTTTTTCTTATTCAAGAATGGCTGTTAAACAACAAAAAAAAACCACTTTAAAGATAGTTTGCTGTATTGCTGTAATACAGTCCCAACTCATACCACATGAAAAAAAAATCTATTAGATTTAATTAGTATTTTCTCCAGTAACGGAGACCAACTCAATTTTTATCTAAATGGAGCACTTGCTAACACTTTATAGTTTTCTGCCAGGCTATCCAGAGCACACTCTGGATAATATTACCTGGGGTGAAAAAAAATCATCCAGTATTGCTGTGGCCAAAAAAAAGTATCAAAGAAGGTTGTCACCACTTTAAGTCATTTTTCTTACCAGGTAATAGAACATGTTTTTGTTTAGTAATTTCTTTGGAGGGGTTTATGTCTGGAGATGGACAGTAAAATGTCAGCAATAAAGCAGGCATCATGGAGATAGCGGATGCATGGTTATTCTCCTAAAATCTGACAAATAAAACTATTCTTGTGCATGCAGATAAACTTAAATACATATATTTAAAACAGACAGGAATGATTCACTGTTTTTTATAGGTAAGCAGTAGTAATCGGTTATAAATCTGATTATGGGTTATCTGGTATTGATACAGTTACTGTACAAAACTGTAGGAGACCAACCCATTTTAAGTTCTGAATGCACAAATATTTCTAACTGCATGTCATTTTCTGGGTTTTTTTGGATACTTCTTTCCACATGGATATTAGTGTGTTATTTGCTCTAAATTTTAAAAAATCCTTCCTATCCTTAAAGCTCAAGTGCCTTCAGATGCATGTCAGAAACCCAATACTTTGATAATTGCATCTAATCTGTTTTGAAGTTTAGGTACTAGCTTTGTATGTAATCATGAGCTGAAAAGGTTAAGAACAGTTGATCTGTTGTCTATAGTTGGAGGCATCTTTGGGAAACGGTTTAATGGGATAATTGAGTGATGTGATCAACCAGCCTAATCTATAACATCGGAGGGAGATGGAAGAGACCTTATAGTGAAAGATAGTTAACAGTAGTGTTCAAAAAGATAGAATATTGTGATGAATATCAGTAAGAGTAAGCAGTATCCAAGCCTTGAACTGTTGAGGAAATAGGTTGCTACTGGCTCATAGTTCTGATCAACTTAGTCTAAAGGGATTTAAAGCAGGATGATAGAATTTGGAGGTATTTGTAATTTTTTAATTGAATTCATGAGTCAACAGGAAACTAATTAGGGGTGGAGTGAGACATGTGAAGATAAGCCATCAAAATACCTTTTATTCTTCAAAATTATTGCAAGAAATAAAATACCCATTGTCCCACAATACAGTCCTGTGCATGGTGCCAATTATTGCTATTGCATTAAGTCTGCAAGTTGTCTGGGGTACGTGTGCAGCCTTCCTAAGGATTTACACTGAGACAGTTTCGCAGAGTAAAGGATAGCTGATTTAAGTGACAGGCATAACAGATAGGAATTGCTGTTGATAAATTCACTTGCTGCATTAGTGCTAAATATCCTAAGGCTGGCCACCAACTGATTATAACAACTCACCCAGGTATCCTCTGAAATAACTAAGGCACAATTGCTTAATGAAAGAGGTGTCCCTGCTAACAGGTTAAGGAGAATGAGTCAGACCTGTTGATCCACTCAGCAGATTGATGGACTGTTTCCTCTCAAGGAGGCACTGGCAAGGGACCAGATTTATACTGTTGACAAGGTGGAACTAAGTCATGTACTGTGTGTTGCTAGGCTTCCAACAAGAGCTGCTGTGTTGTTGATCAAAAGAGGGTAGGCCAGAGGTGGTTTTTCTGGCTTCACTGAAGCAACATTTGGCTGTGAAGCCTCCTCCCAACTCTGGATGTCACTCAACTGTTACGGTTGCTGGGTCTTAAATAAGTGTTCTGATGCAAACCCCTGCATCTGTTCTCTACCTGGGACAGATAAGCAAGTTGCTCAGCTCCTACCCTTCACTCAAGCCCAGTCCAAGATAAGCATATTGCTTAACTTCACATTCTTTTGCAAGCCCAGACTCGGTTATTTTCTGCTGACTCATGGTCACTCTATATTTGACAGAAAACCTGTCAATTTTCTACATTATCCACCATGTGACCTCCATAAAAATCTGTCAAGAGGAACATTGTATAATTTTGATTTAGGCAGGTCTAGGGATACATCTCATTCTCTTGTGGACGACAACTCAAAACATCACAAATAGGCACAACAAAACTGTCAGTTCTGTTTGGATAAGGCTAGCAACCCAAGAGCTGAGTTTAATTCCTATTCAGTCAAGTAGACAGGCCAACCAGACAGTCCAATCCTTGACCATCATCCATTTTCACAGTTCCTGTGTTTGTTCATCTACCTTTCGTATTTCTTCCTTCTTGTCTTCCAGTGTAGTGGTTACATTAGGGAGTGAGAAATAGCAGACTTCTTCTGCGTGGGTGGTATTCAACGTACCATATACACCTCTTTCCTTCAAAAGAATAAGATTACAGAATTATACAATGGTGTTGGAATGGGGTTGGAAGGGATCTCTGGAGATCAAGTCCAACTCCCCTTCCAATGCAGGAACACCTAAGGCAGGCCACACAGGAAGAGATCCAGGCAGGTCTTGAAAGTCTCTAGAGAAGGAGTCTTCATAACCTCTCTGGGCAG
>JANIJG010014777.1:0-21171 GCA_024611175.1 Megaceryle torquata
AGCCTCACCTTGAATGTCTCCAGGGATGGGGCCTCAACCACCTCCCTGGGCAACCTGTTCCAGTGCTCCACCACTCTGAAGGTAAAGAAGTTCTTCCTCACATCCAATCTAAATCCACCCTTTTCTATTTTAAAACCATTGCCCCATATCCTTTCACTACAGGCCTTTGTACTCAGGACCTCTCCAGTCTTTTTGTAAGCTCCCTTCAGGTACTGGAAGGTGGCTATTAAGTCTCCCCAGAGCCTTCTCTTCTCCAGGCTGAACAACCCCAGTTCCCTCAGCCTGTCCTCATAGGGACAACAGATACTGTTAAGAGTTCCCTTCTCAGTGGCTAGCATTTAGGAGAGGAGGGAAACATGAAAGGATTTGTTCTCTCCTGTTGTCTTGTCTAGCAGCTTTCAGCCTATTCTTTTTTTAATACAGTATTTTTGCCCCTCAAAATAAATAAATAAAAAATAATAAAAACCAATTCTGGCTACACACTGAACTACACACTTAAGAGAACAAGAGCACACTTCAGGCTTATATTATTTAGAAAAATATAGTCAGTATTTTCTTACATTTGATGTAATACAGTTGGGAGACATCAATTTGTTTATAAGATGAAATGCATATAATATATATTGTGATCAACAGTGGTAAGAAGTTCTTTGTAGAATGAACTATGTATGACCTCAAGAATAAAAATGCAGCCTAAAGGATGGCATGATAGCAGGGGCTTTGAAAGTTTAGGCACGTGTACACAGTACACACAACCAGGACTGTAAACAACACACCACTAACTAATTACAGGTGATTAAAGGAATGCATCCTTTAGAGCTGAAGCTTGTTTGGGATGTAAAAAGGGAACAAAGTGACAACAAAGGGAAAAAAAAACAGTATTTGTTCATTCACAATGACCAGAAACAAGAGAAATTAAATAGCTCAACTGAAAAGGGGGCTCTTGTTACTGACCCAGAATGTAAAACACTTGAGATTAGTACAGTACCTGTTGGCTCCCCCATACTCTTCCAGGCAGCAGAGGCACCCACTGCTGGGAAGGGCTTGCTGTTCATCCATGCTGAGCTGCTGCTACATACATCCACATAACAGCTTACCTAAAGCAAGAAAAGCAATGACCGCCATTGGGAAAAGACATATGACCGAGCATTAATATGTAGTTGTAATTTATACATATATATAAGTATACTTTAATTAGCAATATAAGCAGTTAACCAGTAAACTTCAGCTAAAGAAGCTGCATGGATTGGAAATTGTCTATCTCCACATGTACATTTTGGGTTGATCGTTGCATTGTAAGCTAGTCTGGATCTCAGAGGCAACAAAAGTGGTAACACTTTTCTACGTCACAAATACTCACTATTCTAAAGCAACGTACTCACTAACTCACAATCCCTCCAAAAAGAACGGCTAGGGGACAGCCCTGCTCCCCCAAAGCCATTCAACCAAGCATTTGCATTCAGATAAATAGCTTCCTGTGTACTTGTTAGGATTTCCTAATACAAGTATCACTGTGCATGGCTTAACACTGTGCTATTGGCTTAATTTACTGAAAGGAGCAGGCTGGTACTAAACAGGTATCGCTTCATTCTGAGAGGCTTAGCACCAGGCCATTATTAATTGAAATGGGAAAAGTGGATTTCTTGAACCCTATGGCTTATGCCAAGAATTACTAACTACACAGACAGAAGACAAAGGAGAAACACCACCAGAGAAAACTTATAAGTAGTCACACTGAGGCCTATAAGTTTATTTAAATTATGATTTGTACACCTGTCAGGTCCCATCCTATTACATACACAGGGAACAACACGGGGGGGAAAGAAAGGATGAAAAATAAATTTATCCTCTTGAATTGCTTGACCAAAGCCTTGAATCTCATGATAGCCAATTTCCTGCATTTTCCACGCTCTTTTACAATTATTTTTGCTCATCCCCTCATGTGGATATAAGCTGCCAATGTTTTCATCAAGAGCTCTGAATGACCACACAGGACAGAACTACTGTCAATGTCTGTAAAGCTCAGTTCTTGGAAGTATCAGTATTTATGTGCTGACAGCTACATTCAAACTCCCTCTCAACTTTTACTGTATATAAGAACATGTTTAAAAACTAGTTGCTTCTTTTTTTTAATTGCTGTTTTCCACTTGACCCCATTTTTCTCTTTGCATATTTTTTGGGATGGAACAAGGCTTTTAATAAAGTCTCCTTCATAAAGGGCACCTGAACTTGATTTTAAATACCCTTACTCACCAAATTTTAATAAAACATAAAATACAATTACAACTGTTAAATGCAAAATATTTAAAATGTCATTTTGTGAGGCAATATAAAAAACAGTGGAATGAGGAGACTGAACTATCAGAATTGCCCCCACAGCAGAAGATTTGATTCCTGAAGTGTTTAATATTTATGAAAGAAGTCTAATACATTAATACAGCCATGTGAAATATTTATAGAAAAAGGCTTGGTGCATTCTTCAAGTATTGATACAACATTTTAATAGACTGGCAAAACATACAGAAGGTTTTGGATGTGTTTTTGCTTGTTTGTACTTATTTCCACATTTGTGATTTTCAAAAAACAGCAGTAGCAAGTCAGAAAAATAAACAGCAAAAAGTCTAAAACCACAATAGAACCACAGCCTTTTCTCCAACTTCTACTTCATCCTTTCCTTTTCTTGCTTTAAGATCAGTAATCTTGTCTTTTATATCTTCTGCATCTTCTAATGACTAAACAAATTTTAAGAACAGCAAAGTACTTGAAGAAGTCTCTGGATTTAGAATATCACCAGTGGGCATTTTGACTGTTCTCTCTCTCATTTGTAATGTTTTATTGAGCAATGCCAAGATGAAACCCTTGAGAGCACACACTGTGGCCTGGATATCCCTCATCAATTATTCCCAGTCTCACTCTATTCCAACCAATACAAAGAAAAATGGAGCTAGGAATTAGGAAAATCTTTTATCATTTTAATCATCCAGAATCATACCACTGAAATAAAATCAGCTTAACAGATTCAAATCCAATTGCATTGTGATTTGTAGATCTCATTGGAGTTGGAGTTGCTTTAAAATACCTATCGACGCTGAGGATTCGGACTTTTGGGGTGTGTGGTTTTAGAGCTCGGTTTTTTTGCTAGTGGCCCTGCCATGATTTACATATCTTCACCACTCTGGCTCTGTCTTGAAGTCACTCAGCAGTAGCCCGAATTGCTACAGACAGATCTGATAATCACGTTGGGTAGAGTTCTGCCATTTTCCAAATAAAACACACCAATCCATATTTTGAATTTATTATTCTACAGGAACATAGTTATTCTTGGGGGCATTTCAAAACTACGTGGTCAGCTGAATGAAACTTAAGTTTCATATTTCTGCAGCTGTGACAGCAAGATGAACATCTGACTCAAGTGAGGGAAGTATCTGCTAAAAGAGAATACCATTTTGGCTGCTGCAAGAGCAGAGAGGGAAGATGCACAATGCCACTAAAAAAGTCAGATAAAAAGCACCATAAGATCACAAGTATTTTGGGTTTGAGGACTCCTTTATTCAAAGGAAAGTAAACAAACAAACCCACACAGATGGGACTTCAGTTCTTTTTGTTAATAATTTTCTGCTCTGACTCATCCGAGAGACTGTTTCCAGAATCCAACTGTAAGTGGCCAACTTACCACAGCATAGTTATTTTCCATACAAAACAAAAATCACTAATTCCTCTGTAAATACTCATCAGTGGAAATTATAGGTTTGACTACAGCTTTGAAGTGGACAATGTATGAGCATTTACATGACTAGTTAGCACAATCCCACTGGTCCCAGACTAGTAACTCACAAAGCTGTATCTTGCTTGCAGCCATTTGACAGATCTGATTTGGGGTGCTGTCATATGAATGAACCTCCATTAAAACAGATGGAAGGATTTTACATTATTAAGAGAATAATAATTAATAGCTCCTGAGTGAGTAGAATTGTGTCATTCTGTACAGTAGTTAAACCTTCAAGACTTTTTGCTTTGGGCTTTTGGGTAAACAGTCCAGTAATTATTATATTTTTGAATTTACTTGTAAAATGCTTATTCAGGAAGTATACAACCCTCATGTTTAAAATGATCACAGCAGTGTTTTCCAAGCTTTAGGTTAGTCTGTACTCTCAATTTCTAATAAGGATACTTTAATCACCTCTACACAATTCAAACTTCAGACTTAAAAAGATTAAACTGAAGCAGCAAGGGTACATATCTCAGTGGTAACATAATATGGATGTCTTGGGGGTGACCTGGTGGTTCCAACTTCACATATTCAGAATTACCTCATGGGTGTTGCAAAATAGTACTAACTTTCAATAGACCATAGAGTTTAAAAGCAAAGTGTAACATTTGCACAAATGCAGGAATGTCAAGTAAATGTTGGTATCCAGCTTTATCAATTACTACATAACATAATTTTTGGGATGTCTATTCGGAAGATGTTTAAAAACCCTGGATTTTTTTCCAAAAACAAGCTGCAATGAGCAATGATTTGAAATAGCTAATATTTGATAAGACAACAAATAAAAATCTGCTTACTTCAGTGAAGACTTCATCCCAGTCCAAATTTATACAAAAGTATAATAGACGACCACATAATGTGGCAGATGATGGCATAATCAAAGAATCATCACGTATTTTGGGCTGGAAGGGACTTTTAAAAGTCATCTAGTTCAACACCTCTGCAATGAACAGGGACATCTTCATCTAGATCAGATTGGTCAAAGACCCGAATGTTTCCAGGGATGGGGCATCTGCCACCTCTCTGGGCAGCCTGTTCCAGAGTTTCACCATGCTCAGTGTAAAAAATTTCTTCCATCTAGTCTAAGTCTCCCCTATTTTAGTTTAAAGCCATCACCCCTTGTGCTGTCACAACAGGCCTTGCTAAAAAGATTGTCCTTGTTTTTCTTATAGGCCCCCTTTAAGTACTGAAAGGCAGCAACACTGAGATACAGCAGTAGAAAGCTAGAGAGCTACCATTATAAAGTCTTTGTTTATACAGGTTGTAATTAATCCCTGGAGCTCTTTATCTGCAGTTTTGTGACTTCTCTGACACCACAAGCCTAAGCAGACAGAATATATTCAGAAACACATCCTCCACCTTCATGTTTTCACAGACCATAGAATCCAGAGACTCCACTATGCTCCACCACTTAGCAGACTATTCAGCCAGTTTCTCTGCCAAATATAAGAACTAAGTCATTTGAACTGGGCGAGCGAGTTTTTGAGGATGTGTTTCTTTGTGAGGTTCCTAGTGCTTTTTGTCTCCAATAAATGGCATGGGATCATACTGCTCCTAAGAATGTTTAGGTGTTTGCTGAATGTTATGCATATTTCATTTTAAAATACAGTACGAACCTCTGAAGTCTGTAAGCAATTTTTTTTATTGTAATGAAATCTCTCTACTAGTGAAACTGAAAAAAAAAAAAAAAAAAAGCACTTGATGTTTGATATTCTCTTCTCTTGTCCCTTATATTTCCTGTGGCTGTGTTGTGTAGAACTACAATCCTTAGCAGCATGCTGGTTTTTAAATAAGTAAAAAATCAAATAGGTATACTCCCAACTGCAGCTGGAACAAAATATTATTAAATTAGTTCATTGGATCATTTAACTTATGACCCCATATTAAAAAAAAAAAATAAAATCTCTAGCACGGGTCTTCAAACCTGTTCGTCCATTCCTACCATATGAAGCAGCATTGCTATGGTAACTTTACACTTCTGGAAGGAAAGGAGGGATATCACAATTTACTGGCTCTTCATTTTGACTTTGAAGTACCTCCCTTTTCACAGTCCTCCCTAAAGGTCTTCACTAATTAGTATAAATCACTTACCTCCCAGCCACAAAGCATGAATGAGTAGTCACAAGAAAGCCAGTTTTTAATTTAATCAAACAGCCCACAAGAAAACAGGAATCCCACAAATCAATTCTGTATTGTATTTACAAGCTGGAATGTCAATCAAGCCATCAGCAACATGTAAATTACTACAACGATTACCCAACTTATCTATCAACCTAGTATCCTTGTCAGTGGGCAAACCATAATATTTGAGAAATCATTCTTTTGCACTTTTTATAACATGGCATTGGCTTTATAGTACTGTTGGGGTGCTACAGGCCGTTGCATCATTTCCTAAAGCAATGGAGGTAGCAGAGATAATTTTCCCTTGACCTCAGAACTGAACTAATAGACTTCTCATCAGGGAAGTGTAATAAACTACTACTTCATCCTCAGAGGAGATACAGTTTAAAATGACAACAACAAAACCCAATCCTTGCCACTCAAAATCACCCCAACCCAAAAACTAGAGGTAAACTTGCAAAATTGAAGATGACAGTGGGTTGCATACAAAAGAGAAACATTTTGACAGGCAATAGAAAAAAAAATTTTTTCTTCAGGATTAGTTTGAGACCCTGAGCTCAAGTGAAGTCTAGAAAAATAAGTATGTGCAAATGAAATTATAGGTGCCAGCAGCACTAAAAGGGTCAGATTACCACAGAAGAGCTGGATAACTTTGAGAACTTGTATAATACAAACTGCCATTAAATGTCATGTTCTTGCACATTAACTCCAAACACCTCCTGTAGCACAATCTTAGAATACACTGGGTATGTATAGTATTTTAAGCAGAGATAAGGAAGGCCTAAACCAGGAAACTACCAACAGAAATGCAACAGCTGTAGGCTTTGTAACACTGTGCACAATTCTGGTAATACATTACTAAGGAATGATGAACTCGGGGTGGAAAATAATCTAAAGCTAGTAAAATCATCAGGGACACAATGTTTTAATCCCATGAAAAATGCTAAAATCCTTCCTTTGATTCAATTAGAAAATAGTTGATATGCAATAGCTTATGTACAGAGAAACATGAAAGAAAGTAAGCTGTACAGATCTATTAAAAAAAAAAAAAGAGAGACATGAAAACCCTTTACTGATACTTTTATCAATGTTTTATATAGAAATTTCAAGGAAAACTGCTGGGTTTTATTAGCCATTAGGGATTCTCAGATGTGCTGCCAATAGAAGTGAAAGAGAAAATGAAATCATTTTAAAATGCAGCTTGTTAGACATGCTTTAAAATGCATGAACACTTTTATAGATTTTATTCTGTTCTTTACTTCTTTGTGTGGTTTTGCTATAAACCCATATGCTGCTTCTGCAAACATGTCAGACATTAAAGTGCTCAGCAGCAGCAACAGTTTTCAATAAGCTAGGATCCTTCATTGAAATAAAACACAAGTCTAAGCATTTTCTTCCCCCCAAGGAGAAAAAACTTCTTAAATAGCTAGTTAATGAACTACACAACACAACTCAGTGTGCAGTACATACCTTAGACTTTTCCAAATACCTTAACAAATTTTTAAGCAAAGACACCTAAGTACTAAGTTAAATGAAAATGGTTTCAGAAGCGAAGTGGGTATCTTTCAGAGTTCAGTAAATTCTTTAAAAGGCAAAATACATCCCTTTTTAAGTCTAGAGCTCATAAATAGATTTTGCTGTCCAAGGCAAACTTGAGGGAAAAAAAAAAAAAACAACAAACAAACAAACCAACCCGAAGCAGTAGACAAACTTCATTTGTTACTTGTAAAAGTGGCAAGAATGTTCTCACGATGGAAATCTCCTTTGTAACTTTAACTACAGAGATCTTGGGAGTCCTTCATAAGAGGACAGGTCAAAATAAAGTATTTCCCACGACAAAAATGCAGTGTCTTTAGGAAAATAAACACTGCAGGTGTGCATTTGCGTGACAGTTGGATTGATGGACGTGAATGAAAGGAAGCCCCCAAGCTGACTGAGCTCCTCTTACAATCAGAAAAACACCACCTTTTAAGCATAATTTTAGCTGAATGGTAGCAATGACATGATAAACTTATAGCGGAGCTTCTGCCCTTCCTATATATACCAAAACTCCTCCCAGGTTATTTTCATTTAGGGAGTACTATTTTCCACACGCTGAACTGTCACAATCTCTTCTAGAGGGAATAAAGAAGAATGGCTTTGTTATACCAAAACCGTGTAGGACAAGACTACTAACGTCTTCAAGCATGTTATAGGAAAAATATTGTCTTATTCATAACAGCTGTAAGTAACTTTCAGAAACCTAGGTTCAGTTGGTATGCACAACTTCAGATTTAAGCACTGCTGTAACAGGTGGAAAATTACTTGGAAACTCACAGTAGCTGAAATCTGTATGTATCAGTCAGTGGAGTTAAGGGGCTGGAACTTGATTTGCAGTATGTTCTAACCTCATGGCAAGCTGGTTGAGAGGGTATATTCAACAAATCATTTTGAGGTACATTAAATATAACATGAAATATGTCCAATAAGTATTAAAAAGAAGTAATCAAGTGTCTCAAAGTCATCCTTCTGTGGAATGGCAAGAGATAAGATAAAGCATCCTAGCAGCTCAAAAACACATGACATCCACTGACATGAACTTATCAGAGTTGCTCAAGAATTAGAGCTGAGAAGCACGTTCCTTCTGCAAACTGCTTAAGAAAATACAAAATCCATCCCCAAACACCTGGCATTGCAACAGTTACAGGATTTGAAACAAGCATGCCAAAGACTGTTGGTCCTGTGAACTCCTGTTGAAGAAAAAAGGTACTGATATGCAGAATATGTTTTGAAGATACCCACTGATGTTTTGATGCAGATAGTGAATTCCCAGCCACTTCTAAGTACCCATTTACCTTTTTCTTCTTCTCATAGGTCTTTTCCCTTTACAACAGTTTTCATTTCTCACCTTAGCTATGCAGCACTAGTTTGTCTTCTGCCCTGTGTTGTCTTGGATTGGTTTCTGTAGAGTCCATTTAAGCTTTACTTTTAGCACAACAGTCAGTTGCTCTCCATGCTAGATCTCAGGGTGTTTCAGAGCCCACAGGAGAGGAGGGGGAAATGTAACAGAAAGAACTGTGATAGCTAGAGCTCCCTTCCAACTTGCTTGATTCATCCATGTGGCACACAAGACGGAATGATACTATCTCTCATATTTGTGCCTAACATTTTACTGTTTCTTTAGCTAACCCAGAAAGCCACCAAGAGCAAAGAGCTTTTTCCTCTTCATTAATACAGTGTCCCTTAGAGGGCAGAACACTAATACACTATCACTGCCACAACTCCCCTCTGTGACCTTGGACACTCTTCATGACAAAAACCTACCATGTTTATTAGCTTTGCCACTCCTCTCTCTAGACTTGTATGTAACATTCAATGTGATTTCAAAATATAAAAGCAAGCATGGTTCTAATCTAAAAAATAAAAAAAAAAAAATGTCTGAAGTGTTTAATGTCCTTCCACTACATTAAGAGATTAGGTGTCTTTTTTTCACATTTTCACCAAGTGGAATCTGAGCCTAACCATAATCATTACTGTGATGCTTAACATACAGTCACAAAAATTCACACAAATTCAGACATCCTTCCAAAAGACTTGAGGATTTGCTGTGTTTCATTACAATTTACTGTCTTACTCTTCTACAGTTAACACTAGCCCAATTGCATTAAACATAAATTTTACAGATTGGTAAAATACCTCTAAAAACAACCACCTAAAACAAACAAACAAAAAACAAAACTAAGAAAAAAATAAAACAAAAACCCCCAACCAAAGAGGGAAAAAACCCAACAAAACAAAATAATTGAAGAAAAAAACCCAAACATAAACCACACAACCAAAAAAAAAAAAACACCAAAAAAACCCCAAAACAAACCCTGTATGCTGGCAAATACTAACATGTAAGCATGGAAAATAGGGGAACCAATTCTCATCATACAACTAGGTCAATCTATTCAGCATAAGAATGCACAAACTCCAAACAGCACAGATAAAATTTACTTGCCAATTGATATCGTCTCAAGTAAAGTTCTGTGACATATGAAGTGTTAATGCTAATATTTCTTATTGCATCCTTTAAGAAATATTAGAATCCTGATGGTAACATTTCTATTGGTTACTCCTTCTAAGATAATTAAATATTAATATATGAAACAATTTTTATGACCTAACCCAAAATAAGTTATTGGGAAAATAATCATATGCAATGTAATCTGACTACTTATTCAGTTCTTTGCTCAGTGATAAAAAGAAAACTTTTAAATGAACTTCCAGTTTTCTTCACTTATTACAGTTTTATTTTAAGAAGAAAGTCCTTATTAGCAGCTTTTTGGCATTCAAAAGGAAAGATACCTCACACATGTGAATGAATGCAGTAGTGAAGCTATATACCAAAAAATGCATCAATTCCCTTTACTTTAATTGTGATTTAAGAAAAATTGAGATTCATCATTCTTTGATAAAATTAGATAATTTTCTTCCTTGCTGGTTGACATTTAACTCTTAACTCAATAAATCTTAATATTACAAGTCAATACAGGCTCATTGAAGAGATGCTGCAACTCTGGATGATGATTCTACTCTTCCTGTATTGCTTTTCAGGAAATACACATTGCCTTTGACATGTAGGCTTCCTGTGCCAAACCTAAGCACCAATTCAATATGCTATTAAATGCATATCTAATATTTAAGCATATGGATTAAGCACTTATGTAAAATGCTGTCACTTGTATTTGTTTACTGAATCATGGCCCTAGCTTTGTTTCTCTTTGGAAGCACTAGTAGTTTACAACACAGGATTTATAGTTGCTAGACACTAAGACCATATGTCCATAATGCAGTAACAATAATGAATGATAAAACTGCTAAAAGTTTCTGGAAGAAAAACAGTTACGTGATCTTCAAATTTATTACTGCATTGGAAATTACTCTCATAAGTATTTACAAGACTTTGTAGCAAAGGTGAATCATCACAGCCCCTGCGTCAATATTTTGTATTCACTGCAAAAGCCTGTAGACCGTGGAGCCATGAATATCACTGGCAATTTGACTGTGTTTTAAGCCTGCTGATCAAAGCAATTAGAACTGAATTTTGCTGGCTCACCAGGTTTTCATGTTTGCTGATGCATCCCCTAAACCCAAAGGGAACACTGGTTGTACTTTGGGCATAATGCTTTCCCCCTTATTCATGCACATGACAGGAATTACTTATACCATGAATTATGATTATTTATATGCAATAAGGACTGAATTTACAACACTTTCTCAAGCATGCCATATAAAGATTCCAGATCCAGGTGCTCTTCCCAGACTGGAATTTCTTGGATTCTTTTAAAAGACAGTTATATGGAGAGAAAGAAAACTGAACTCTGTAATGAAGGGAGTGATATCCTGAATATTGCTTAAGAGCAGGATTATCATTAAGAAAGTATGATAGATTTTCTTGTAGGATTAACTCCCTTCACTTGTGCTCTCCTTCCACAGGACTATAGTTACAGGCATCCAAAGGAGGATAACAGTTGATCAACTCCTCTCCCTTTTTAGGCAAGAGGCACACTGCACTAGCAAAGTAACACTTTTTGCCAGGATCCAAAGAGATAGATATATCCAGATACATATTTGGATAGATACAGAAAAGCCTGTCAATTATCTTGTTCATTTTGGCACACCTCAGGAGCACAGGCAAGATCGCTCATTGAGACCAAGAGGAAGTCTGTCCTTCCCAGCTGCACGCTATATCAAATTCCAACCTCCCTGCATCACCTTCTTGGGTTATTAGAAAGCCAGTTTGCAATGCTTCTCCTTTTGGCAAAAGCTTTTCACCCATGTCTTTGTCCTCAGCCTTCCTGTGTGCTGAGGCAATTAAAAATCTCTTCTCCACTTGACAGTAACTTGAATGCCTGTTCTTGTTTAGTAACACTGTTCTCAACAATCATCTGCATGTGTATTTGTTGTAAAGGAAAATACAATGAAAGAATAAGGTAGACTAGGTGATACTTTTTAAGGTTTTGCTTTGCTTTTCTTGCTTTAAACAGCAGAAGTAGATACTGAATTAGATAACAGAATTCTGTAGATACTGCATGAATATAAATGAACAAAAAAAACCACATAAGGTACATTGTCCTCTAGGAAGCTTGTATTTTTGCATTTGTGCCACAGAAACAGCTTTCTTTTCTATGACATGACCTAAGGCCATGAAGATGATTAAAGACTTGGAACATTTGTCATATAGGAGAGGCTGAGAGAGCTGGGATCGCTTAGCATCCGAAACAGAAGGTTCAAGGGGGATGTATTTAAATAGACTGACTCATGTCATTGGTGCCCTGGGAAAGGACAAGAGGTATCAGGCACAAACTCAAATAATGCATCTAAACATTTTAAAAACAACAAAAATAAAATAAAATAAAAACTCCACACCTTTTGCTGTGGTGATGATTGAAAACTGGAACAGGTTACCCAGAACACATGTGGAGTCACCATCCTTAGAGATATTCAAAAGTCAACTAGACAAACTTCTGGACTAACTGAGCCTGCCTTGGAGCAAGGCAGGATTAGACAAGGCAATCTCCAGAGATCCCTGCCAACCTCAACCATTTTGTGACTTTGCAAAAAGTATTGGAAGATGCTTCTGGAGTAGCAATTTACAAATGAAAAATCAAACCAAAGAAATTTAGTTGCAGAAGGCCAATATAATATCTTATCTGTATTACTTAAGTATCTATATTTTTCAGTCAAAAATAAGTTCAGTACATTGGTTTAAATAGCCTTTAAATATTTCATAACAGAATGCCATTACTCTGTTCATTATCACTACACAGAAGTGCTGGCTGGTTACAGTCACTATTTTGTTTGTGAATTCTTATAGATCCATCAACATCTCTGTAAGAATACAGAAATAGAGTATTGCAACGAGGAAAACATTGTTTTCTTTTGATAATCCAGAAAGGTATTTTAAAAGGTCTAGCCAGTTCAACAGGAAAAGTAAGGTGTGATGAAATTACATTTCTTCTTTTGTTTGTACATGGAAAAAGTAAAAATGTCACTTTGGCTAAGTTAAAAATGGTTTCTCATACTGTAAAAATGTTATCAAACCAGAAGAATAAAAAAAAGGTCAAGTTCATGACTGGATGCTTCACTGCATCTGTTTCCACAAGGACTTGCCATTTTATGGAAAATATCAAGCACATACATCAAGGTTCCATAAAAGTGAACTACTAGACCTGATAAGAAAACCCCATCTTAAAAAGTTTGAAGGTTGTTGCAGCACAGGTTAATTGTTTCATTATCCATGAAAAAGGGCAAAAACACCCCAAACATTTTCTTCTCGAAAAGTATTATTGACAGTGCTGAACAAAAAGATTACTTGAAAGCCACACAGGGATGTAGAGAAATACTCAGAAAAAGAATAATAAAATAATGCAGTGTCGAATACAATAGTTGTTTATCCATATCAACCTTGTGGCCTTGAAAGTTTAATTGGTGTATTCACATCTTACAAGATTTTTGCTTATTTTAGTTTTGTTTGGTTGGTTTTTGAGTGTTTTGTTTGTTTGTTTTTTTCCTGGCAGTATGGCCTGAAGTCAGTGCAAATTAAAGACTCTGAGTGTCCCAGAAGGCTGGGCTCATAATTATTTCTCACCTTACATTTGCTAGTTCAGCTCAAAACAACAAAAACAGAGAAAGAGAAGAACATGTTTTAAAGAGTTTCATTTGAATGCATTAAAAGTTATTTGTAGGCATGCCTAAAGTGTCAGGCATCTCGCACAGAAGTTATAGATAACATATGCTTGCTATAAGTTGTATCAGAAGCACAATTTGAGAGAAGGCAGAAAAACAATAATGTAGTTTGACAAAGTCTTTGGTGTGCGCTAAGACTCGGATTACATGAATATTTATAAATAAGGAGATTATTGTAAGAGTTGTGCTTTACTTCTGCATTGTATTTTGTTGGGAGGGAAAGTGTTTTGGGGTTTGGGGTTTGTTTTTTTTTTTTTTTATTTATAAACTGCAGCATGTTATCATACAGGGCAAACATCAGTCACAACTAAATGCATATGAGGAAAGTTTAAATGATGCATTTCTGCTTCCTAGATTACTAGATCTCATAAGTAGTGCTTTGTGCATACCTTACCCACTTAGTACATGAATGATGCTACGGTATTTCTAACAGTTTTAGTTGTGTATGTTCTGCTCTAGTCACTATAAGTTTAAACACATTTTCTTTTTTTTTTTTTTCTTTGAAGAGTAGATAAATAATGCAAAATGCTTGATATACTTACTACCAAGATGAAACAGGAATAGGAGATATTACCCTTGAGTGGTTTAGGATAGGAGATAAAAACCTTTTACTTTGCTCAATGAAAACCAACAAAAAGCCTCAAAAGACTATTCCACTACAAGTTGTTCTAAATGGGAGTGGCAAGTGATTTGTCCCTTAGAAATAAAAAAAGACCAGAAAAGCAAAGGAATGGCTTATGTCTCCTTAGGCAAAATGCATTAACCAGAGCAGCATAGGAGAGTGAAGTTCAATTCCTCTGCTAAGATGTCTCTAAAACAGATATATTTAGATCAGATACAGTGTTAGGAAAAGGACTAGAAGAAATGTAGTATATTAGATGTGATATTTAGCCTCTGAAAGGATACAGTAGTTGAATTTATAGTGCATTGCTGCTGAGAACACTGCTGCTGCTGCTAGTTGCTTTTTTTCAGGATAGCATGGACAGCCATGCTACAACATTACACATGGGCACAGAACTGCACTCAGGGTCCACAAAAAGGCATCTAAAGATTAGCAGCAATATTATCCCACCCCAGCAGTTTGTCCCAGCTGATAAAGAATACTCTGATTTGTTAAACCTTTATTTAATAACCGAAAGAAAATATGTCAGCTATTTTATAGGAAGAGGATATTTTGGGTTTTTTTAATACCTGATGGTCTGGATTTCTCATAGTGGATACAAAAACATAGAATCAAGACTAAAGTTCTTTCTCCGAAAGCAGAACACACTTTATGTTGCAGAAATCTTGTCAACAGAATTACAGATGCATCTCATGCCCTCATCAGTCACAGAAGCATGCACCTTGATGACAGAAGTCAGAATTGCTTAATTATATAAGGTAGGATAAGAAGAGCCTAATACCAGGAGATCAAGCCTCACTAAATTCATCAGGAATCTAAGACAAAACAGCTTACTGCATCAATTCCTTCTTTTGATGAAGACATCTGAAGAAAAGCCTGTTCAATTCATAATAAAAGAGTCAGGAGAGCAACTATTTAGGTTGTAATGACATTTCATCTGTTTTAACCAAGTTAAAGTGCAAATGAATTGCAAGTGTCGATGACAATATAATTGGTCAGTTTTGCACCTTCTCCAGCTGAGATGTGTCACCACAGGGGAAATATGCACTACTACATGAATGTGTGACTACCAGACATCTATTATTTTTTGCCCATAAAGTTTCAGCAGTACAGTACACAGGGCTAACAAATTACAGTTTTGTTGAAGTTGCTGAGCTGGAAAGCTGCCGATAAACAATCAACAGAACCTTTATTTAATGAGAGCTACAACAATGGGGGAAAAAAATAAAAATACACACACCTTCACAGCACAAAGTTTTGAGCAAGCTTAGGTCACACAATCCAAAAGCAGTGCTGGAGAATTAACAAAACACAAGGTCAGAGCACTAACTGGAGTTTCTCTTGTGCGTGCCCATGGGCAGATAGACACACATAACTAAAAAGAACACCACTACTTGCTGAAAATAAGGGCATTACTTCCCTGACACCCTCTTACACTTGAGTTTTAAAAAGTGGTTAAAACGCTGGAACACTTTTGCAAATATAAATAAATTTGTCTCCTGCTGTAACATTTCTATTACAAGTAATACGGCAGAGAACCTTATCTTCTTCTTCTTGCAAGAAGCATAACCAGATGAGTGAGAATTCTTTACCATTATTTCTTCTTTTCCTTAACAAACAACGAACAAAATCTCAAAAACCCTTTTAATCGTGTAAGCCAAAAGAATGCCAACACCACCTTCTGAGGCAAACACAAACACACACGAACAACAACAAAAAACCCCAAACAAATAATATGCATTTATCCCAACTTTACTAGCTTCTACAAAAAACTGACGTATTTCTGACATTACAGAGAACAAGGCATGTATAGAAAATTGCTTGGATTTCATTTATATCTCAGTCAACCTTAATCTCTCAGGCCTCTGTATAAATCAATAACGGATTGTTATGAACATCAAAATTTCTGAGGTTGTTATGACACAAAGTTTTGGTAGAAATAAAGAGACTTTTCAAATGGAAAAATAAGGTATATGACCACACTAAAAAGCACTGTGAACATTTAGACTAAGACTACCTAAAATATCTAAATGATAGTGCATTCAGTCTCTGTTATACTGACAGCAGTGACAATTTTGCCTGTACTTCAGGTGTCACTTTAGCATAATGCTCTAATATATTCATAAACATCCAAAAAATGAAGTAATATAATTGGTCTTGAAGTCAATGATAATCAGATAGGTGAACATTTCCAAGGTTTACAACTCAAAATTAAATGAAATTACCAATAATATACACAAGAATCCAATTAAAAGAAAATTATTGATAATTTTCTTATTTCTTATATAAAACTCTAAGCTCATCTTTGAAATTCATGTTTTTTTGTAAACTGCACACTATAAAGTTTTAATCCTGAATTTTAAGACTGACTACTAAACACATTCTTTCCCATGAAATGAAAGAATATAAATTACTTGGCTATATGCAGTAACACTAAAGTTAAGAAAAAACAAACAAAACAAAACACCACAGCCAACCTCCCCACACACACACACACAAAAAAAAACCAAAACACACAACCACACCCCACCACCAAAAAACACAACCCACCAAGAAACCCAACACACCAAATAATCAGGATAAATTAAGAAAGAGTTTTATCAAAAACATTTCCACTACTTTCATGGAACAGTCTCTGGACCAGTCTGGAGGCCAAATTTATCATCCACTCACATCAGCTCCCTCTGGAGTGACCTCACACCCAGCCGTGAGGAAAGTCAGATCTGAATTGAATATGGTTACTGTCGAGCACAGAGATGAGCATAATCCCTATGGATACATACCCTGCACATGGATAACTTGAACCCTGAGCTTGGTTCAGCACAGCCAGCCATCCCACCTACCTGTCTGTACTATTCATGTGTCACATGAGACAGACAGGGGGGTACATCATCTTAAAAGTTGTAGCCCCTTCATGTTTTGCTGTAAGGCAAAATGGGATTTCTAAGTGAGTGGGACTCAGTCTGCACCTACACTGCCTATGAGGAAAGCGGTCTGTGAAGCATACCTACCGCGAAGGCATAAATTCCAGAGGAGAAGTTGGGATCTGACTCAAGTTAGACCACAAGTGACCTACTCTAACTAGAAGTCTGGTCATTTCACATCCACAATTCACAACTTCCATATGAAGAAATAGTAAAGTTTTATGTGGATTACCAATCCATAATAACTGCTGTATAACTGATTCCTTCCCCTCTTTCCTTCCTTCTCAGATAGACTGCATAGTAAGTACATGGCTGAAACAGAACAGGGTCAGGTCCTCAGCAGACCTAACCAAAAAAAACCCCAAACATCTTATTTAGAAAATATGAATGTATAAACTTCTAGTCATTATTTATCCACCTCTGAATTTTATCAAGCATCTTCAGTGATAACAACTGATTTTCTATATTTATAGAGAAACAGCACTCCATAAATAGTCAACTTTACTATTTAACATATGTATCCCTAGTTCATATATGATACATGTAAAAAATAATTACTTATCACTAGAGTATTTTTTCCAGTGAAAAATAGGCAGAGAAAGTTATTTTCCCCTTAAAATGCAAATAACTAAATCCCTTTACCCTTCACATTTTACATCCTTCCAACATCTAAATAAAAGGACAGGAAAAAAACCTGTCCACTGACAGCACAGGAAGCTTAGCTCCCTCCTTTAGGCACCTACACTAGCTAAAGAGTAATAATACTACCTTTCAGTAGAAGGTGAAGTAGTTTGAGTCCCACCGGTACTTAAAGCATAGATATATTCACTTGTGAATATTCACCCTGTGAAAACTGAGCTGTATTCATGCTTCTTCTGGGAAGCTAAATAATAGTTCTCTTTATGAAATTGCATGTTATGTTACTACTTAGCAAGAAATGAAAGGAAAAATCCTATTTTTTTCCACTAGTATTTCAGTATCTATCCCTGAAGACTGTGCTGGGCTGTGTCTTTGAAAGCCAGTTTTAAACATAGCCACCTAGAACCAAGGAACAAGTCAGATAGCTTGAAAGTGCTCATTCTTCTTAAAAAAAAAAAGCACAAAGAGTAAAAGGAAAATTCCCTTCCTGTAGCAACAAATTCAACAACTCCATCTTTGCTGAAACTTCATAGAAATATACAATCCAGAAACATTCAAACAACACCCAGTTATACTTTTGCAAAGAAGGTGGCATGAAGAAAGGGGAAAGAGACCTTCAGAGTGCACTTTGTATTTAACTGCAGTGTTTCTGCAGCTTAGGAAAAGCTTAGCAGTATTCAGGTGGTAGCTTCTATCCAAAAGGTGCTTCTCATCCTGCTACAAATGACAAAAGATAAAGACTTTCTCAAGAGCTGACTGTCCTCGTGAGAACAGCTTCTTCTAGCAACAGAATAGATTATTTCAGTTGGAAGGGACTTAAAATGATCATCTAGACCACCTGCCTGAGCACTTCATGGCTGTCCAAAAGTTAAAAATTATTATGGGCATCGTCTAAATACCTCAAACACTGACAGACTTGGGGCATCAAACAAGTCTCTAGGAAGCCTTTTGCAGTGTTTGACCACCTCTCAGTGAAGAAATGTTTCCTAATGTCAAGTCTGAACCTCCTCTGACACAGCTTTGAACCATTCCCACATATCCTGTCACAGGATAATCAGGGAGAAGAGATCAGCAATTGCTGATCAGGTTCATGCACAAACACTTCTCTGAGCCTAAAAGCGTAGTTCCTAGGGAGACTATTGAAAACCAAACCCATACTTGGTTCTTGCCCTAATCTACAACCACGTGGGCTGCAATCCCAAGACTTAGCATGGAGTCTGCCAAAGCTCAACATGTCCTTCTAGATAAACTAAGAGGGATTCACATTCATAGCTATCATGCTGAATTTGAATTTAAACTAAAAGCTACTCCTTAAGTGGTTTGAAAAAAATTATTAAGCAATATAAATTATTTCACTAGAATTTACAGAAGGTATCAGCTACACAACAACAAATAAGCTGGATTGGTGCAGAAGGGAATGACATTTCTCTGATGAAATAAGGAAATACAACAGCCATGTGAAGGCCTCTGTAAGCGTTATGCTTCTTAGTGTCTTAAGACATTTTTAATGTATTTGCAAACCATGTTACATGACAGTATAACCACTATGTTCTTTCACAAACGTCATGTGAGACTACAGTGCAATAGAATTTGGCTCTTAAATCATTATTTCATTTCAGTCTAAATAAAATAATATTTGACTTGAGAGAAAACTCTGGAAGACTTTCTTCTCCCATTATGTGTGTGTCCCCATTATTTAATGTAGTGAATCATATTCAAACTTTATTGTTACAGACTTTGCCTGTTATAAAAGGAGAGATGGAAAGAAACAATCTACATTTTAAAATAGGAATATTTCTGTATTTGGTAAGAACAACTTATCCCCCCAGGAACAAGGTATAAAGCACCAATTTGTTCTTCTGAAGAAGTTTGCAATGTAATGACCTCTGTTACAAGACAGGAAAATCAGTGCAGCTCAAAATATCTACTAATTCTTATACTTCTTTTGTCAATCTGTTACCTTAAATTAAATCTCACTCTTCCAGGAAAGTACTGCTTTACAGCAAATAAAACACAGGCAATAAATGTTCCAGTTTATGGCACTGGATTATAGACCACCAATTTTCATAGAGAGACAAAAAAAAAAAAAAAACAACAGGAGGGTTGTTCTATTTCCCAGGACAATAATCCAGTTTGAGCAATAATTTATCCAACAGCAAACACTGTATCCAGGTTGAATAGCTTTCACTGACATAAAACTACAGTCTAGTCACATAACTACTGCCACAATCAAAATTACACTGTTTAAAATAATATTCCAGGGAATTTCTTTCTTCCTATCTTAGTTAAGAAAGACATCTCTTTTTTTTTTTCTTCTTCAGCCTACAGCTGAAAACCAGGAAATATATTCTCATACCAGTTCACTTTTCCCCATTTCTAATACTTTAGTTTCAAGTTTGAGCTATACTTTATACAAATGAACCAAAACATGACACATTTTGGAACTAAACCAAACATTGCTTTTCTCCTAGAAAGGAAGCTTCCCTCCATTGTGATATCAAGTATCTTTAATCTTTTCAATATGGCATGTTCTTAAAAGGCCAATAGCAGCTCTGTGGAGAAAAAAAGCCATACCTATATATCTGCATAACAGTAAAATGATCACATATTATAATCCATGTGTTCCACAAAGAACACACTGCTGTGCTAGATATGACCACAGAAGAAGTGGAGTGTGAGCTCCACAGTATAGTTTTCCCTTCCATGCCCAGTACAGATTTGCATTACAGAATTAACTGTTAGAAAGAAAACATGAATTAATGAGTAGATCTGTCAGTGCCACATTTGCAAAAACATTCATAGCTATAATTTCCACTTCTAACAACTTCAATAGATTCTCCTCTGGCAGCTTCTCAACTGCACTGTCATTAAAAAAATAAATAAATGATGTATTAGATTCTATGGGAAAAGGACTTGATGGAGAGAAAGAACATCTCTGTGGGCCTTCATTGAGCTGTATCTATCATAACAGTCCAGTCATTACCATCAACTTCCAAGTACAATTTCATGACCTTTGTAATACATTGAAAAACTTAAGATAAATGTTGCCAATGTATCTATTGTACTTTACTTTTCTGATGAATTTTTGGATACTGTTATTTTATAGGCATTTAAACTTGAAAATCATCTCGAGTGTTTTCAGTGTCTCATTAATGAGAACATTTGGACACAACGCAACATTTAGAGACTCTATCCTTTCCCAAGGTCACTGCATGGGATAAAACATTGCAATCTACGTTGTAGACTTCGGGTGAGGGAGGCCGGGAGGGGATTCACTGCCTCCCTGTGCAGGGACCTGTTTCCATCCCCCCCATCTCTGAGGTCCCCTCCTTCTGCCCGGTGGCAAGAGGGGAGGGGACCCTCTGCTGCTGGTGGAGCCTCCA
>JANIJG010014778.1:8297-22413 GCA_024611175.1 Megaceryle torquata
CACCTGTGACAGACCCCTTCCACAAAATCTGACTCATGGAGCCCTAAGGTGGGTAAGAAGCTTCCCATCATATAACATTCATATATGTCACCCACATTTGTGTTAAATAAATTTACTTTTTATAGATAACCATGTAACTATTAGTATGAAATATACAGCATTTGTTTCTCCCTCTTTGAATAAAGAATTAAGGAGTTTAAATGTTTAAGGTAGCAGTAATGCACTACTATGATTGCCCACATCAAATAAGGGAAAATACTGCAGAAAGTCCTAGAGCCACTGAGGAAATTATGTAAATAGAACTGCAACCAGAAAATGTCCTAGAAATTCAGCCAGTTCAGACCTCATCACTGACAGAGGATCATCCATGGAAGCTGTGCAGCCTGGTTTCTGATTTAACTTTTAGTCTATGATAGATCACAATACCCTGAGGTAACTTTTTCTGATTTTGTATGCTTAGTAGTTAGAAATGTTTTTCCACCAACCTTAGATAACTGTGGGAAATAATTGCTCATATTTGTAGAATGAAAGTCTTGTCTCCTTTTCTCTCTATGAGCAGTCTTCTATATGAACTGACATTTCTTCACTCCTTCTCTAATGCTTCAGAAGTGTGGGCAGTAGTTGTCATTCTCTTCTGAACTTCCTCCAACTTCTCTGTGTTTTTATCATTTAGCCCCAAACGGTAAACAGAATCCATCTGAAACCTCAACAGTGCTGAGCAGAATGTATCACCAGTGAAATCAATATGAATAAATAAAGCATAAAAATTCACAGTTTTGAATATGATGCTGTTGATTCATTGTAACTCAACACCTCTAAATGTTGTCAACATACTTTTAAATTCCATTTCTGTTCCCATTGTGCTTTTGAATTTCAAACGTGTAATATGTCCAGCACCCTTTCTACTGTGAGTTCCTTTCCTATTTTTGCCCTTGGCATCTCTAACCTGTAGTTCTCTTGCCTTTCTTGGCTTTCTTTCTAAAAAGGAGTGACTTAAAAAGAGTGATTTATTTTTATATCCAGTCTGCTGATAGTTACATAATTCAACATTCTAAATCTGAGAGTATGCCTACCCGTTCTTATGTAAATGTTATGCCTTGATCTTTCATATAGCAAATAAAACTATAATAATTAGGATTTTCCAACTCTATAACCTAGGCAGTTAGAGGAAAAAAAAAAAAAAGGAAACATACAAGTAGACCAACAATACAAAACCTAGCCATGGGGACAAAAATTAAAATATTTCTGCATGATGATCATAATCTTTCAAGCAATTTGATGGTTTTTGCAGGTTAATGGCTTAATTTTGTTTTAGATGAAAATCGAGTTTTAACATGATTTAATGATTGATTTTGGAGTTTCTCTGAAAAATCTTGTTGCTATACAGCTTTAAATGTCCAGAGTAACTTTAGGATCCAGAATAAATATCCTGTTTCCTTCATTATTTGTGTACTTCCTTTGAAATTCTTTATAGCAGGAAAGAATGATTTTTGCCCTTTGTTCAAGTTTCCTTTTTTTCAATCAGTTATTTTTCAGTGTTTGGTCACAGTGTTCAGTTTTTCTTACTGCTTATATTTCCTTTCACAGAAATGAACATCAGAACATACACCCAGAAAATCAAGAGCTAGTGCGAGCTCTTCGTCAGCAGCTTCAAACTGAGCAGGTACTGTGCATCATTCAACTGTTTCGTTTGGAGTAGCGTAGACTTCTCTGAGGTTCTGGAAGAAGCTGGTCTTGAAAGTTGTGGAAGCTTACTTACTGTACAGAGGCATCTTTGAAATTTATCAAGTAATGAGATAACATAGGCACTTTTTTTTTTAATAAATTAAGTAATTAAAATTATATATTTGGCTGGTGTTTTTTTCAAACAAATTCTTGCCACAAGGTGGAGTATGTTAGGTTATGCTGTGTGCTTCCTGCAATGTTCCTGGGAACATAGTGGTAAAGGAAAGGACATCTGGAGTACAGCTTGCTGCCACAGCACAGAGGTTAGATGTTTAGACTGATAAACTGTAGCAGAACAACAGCACAGCAACAAGAGTCAGGCGACAAACTTTGACAGAGAGAAAGTTTTTACCAGAGTCTTTAGTGACAGGACAAGGGGCAATGATTTTAAACTGAAAGAGAAGGTGGGATGTGAGGAAGAATCTTTATACAGTGAGGGTGGTGAGATGTCAGAACAGGTTACCCAAAGAAGTCATGGATGCTGCATCCCTGGAAGTGTCCAAGGTTAGTTTGGATAGGATTTGAACAATATGATCTAGTGACAGATGGCCCTGCCTGTGGCAGAGGATTTGGACTACATGATCTTGTAAAGGTCCTTCCATGGCTCTATGACTGCATCCATTTCTGATATGTAGGAGAGGATTGGAGAGTCTAGGCCAGGTTGCTGGAAACTGCTGAGTCCCAGCACTAGAGTGAAAAGCCATGCTTTTGGAGAGTGTTGAGGAGAATCTTTCGTCATAAAACTTTAATTACAGTGCATATTTATGTGGAACACAAACAGGGCAAAGTGGGGAGAAAAAACATTTCATGACAGTGACATAGGCAAGCTGATACCTATGCTTGTGCTTAGGAACATTAAATACTGCAACTGGCAAGCAATGCAGTTCAGTTACCTGGATCTGAACAGAACTACTTAGGAGAATAAATTAACAGTCTAGATCTGAGTTGTTATTCATGCTCCAGCACATCTAACATAACTTTATGTGAAGGACCAAGATGGCTCTTAAACTGTAGTCTTAAACTGGATTGAAGCACACACATATAACAGATCAAAGGAAAATAATGGGATTGTCACAAGAACTTGCTTAGTAAATCAGTTTTTGCATTTGTTTTGAGTTTTGCATTTAAATATATTTCTCTTTCATTTCTCATAGTTTAGCATTTGACTTTGACTTCCAGTAAATGAACACTGGATTTATTATTACTTTTTTTAAACTCAGTAGACTTATATCATGCCTTAACACTTTGCATTTCTCTTCTGTTCCAGCAGGATGCTTCTGCTGGTGATAGACATCACTTCTATACAGATATGTCCTGTCCAGTCTGTTTGCAACAGGCCACATTTCCTATAGAAACCAACTGTGGACATCTCTTCTGTGGTAAGTAAGAAAACCCCCAAGCTGTAAAAATAAAACCACAACAGAAATACAGTTATACCAGAAAATATAGATATAACCTAACTGCTTATACATTTCTGTTGTTTTCCTTGGCGTGCAACATATTATTTCATGCAATGAGTGTTTCAACTCAGAAGTTTAAATGTCTGTAACTTACCTTCATCAGGTTCCTGCATTATTGCCTACTGGAGGTATGGCTCATGGCTTGGTGCCATCCGTTGTCCAATCTGCAGACAAACGGTAATATTTTAAGTAATCGTGGACCTGATAGTTTGGCTATCTAGTAGAGCTTACTAAAAAAGTACCTACATGTGAACTGCAGTAGTGAGACTGACAGAAGAAGAAGTTTGAGAAACTGGAAGAATATGGATATATGAAATGTAGGTGGTGAATATTAAGGGTTTTTTTTAATTTTTTGCTTTGCCAAATGGCTCAAAAAATACCAGTTGTTCCTGCAACTCAAATTTTAAGTGAACAGCACTGGTAACTCAGCTATTTTTCTGTAAAGGTGTATATTAAATCATAAGTTCTTAACTATGATTCTTCCATGCTTTCTGTTTGGGCTGATATATAATTTCTTTACCAGAACATGCATCTGAAAGACCTGGCCATTGTTGAAGACTGGCAATAGGCAGTATACTACTGGTTTCTGAGACCCTCTTCCTTCCTTCTCTCCCTGCCCAAAAAAACCAACCTGCTCATGTCGGTTTCTTATCTTGTCCCTATTTTTAGCTTGTATGTATTATTAATTTGAGCTTTATAGAGCAAGCATTAACTTACTTCCTACACAGCTTACTTACATTGTCAGTTTGAAATATGTCCCTGCAACTCATTAACTGTTAGGATCTCTGAGTCTTATAGTGTATGTTTTAACAAAAGTACCTCTTTATTTTAAGAGTGCACAAACTACAGAGCTAGTAACTTCTTTTGAATTATGTAACATACTTCACACCCTTGCCCATACATTACATCCTGCTTTGATTGTGTATATCAGCAGGACAAATGACTGTAAGAACAAAGAGGAAGGAAAGGAAAAAGTAGGTATGACCAGAGAAAGAATAGTATGTTTAAAGTGTAGCTAGTGAGGAGAGAGACATGAAAAATAAAGATGAGGAAGATGGAAAAGTGGGAAAAAAATGATTTTTTTTTTTTTTTTTTTATCTCTCCCTACATGGGTATTCTACCTTTCCCTAAGTAACAGGTAAATTGGGTGGTACTTCTTGCATGGTTATGAAATCATTCTCAACCTGTGAAGTAAGATAAGTAAGGTCTGATTTATAAATGGGGGATGAAAGTATGTAAACATGAACAACAAGGGTCATACAGAAGTTTTGTGGCAAGGCTAGGAGTTGAACATAGATCTGCTTGTGCTGTCATTTGCTAACTGTGATTGCTGCACAAATATAAGATATATATCTGTTTATTGGCCAGGTACGGAGAGATCTTATGAAAACTGTAATAATTTAAAGTGATATACGTTTTCTGTTTCCTAAAATAGTCTGCATTTTATACCTGAACATCACTTCCAAATATCAGTTTTAAATTTTCTGAAACTTCTGTACAGAAAGATAACATAAGATACATGTGAATATGACCTTATATATTTTTCTATATTTGCATGAAAGTTAACACAATAACATAGCAGAATTCTCTGTACTTACAAAAGAGCTGAAGGTTAATATATTTTTATGTTAACTTACTATTCTGTATTTTCTTGGTCTTGGTATGAATGTCCATATGGAAAAGTATGAGTTTTGCTGCTTGTTTGCTGAAATGCAAGGCCATTCAAAAGGTGGAAGAAGGATGGCCTTGTTGGTTGCTTTATTTGATTTTCAGTTTAAGAAACAAAACTAGATTAATTTGGTAAATTAACTTTGTTCTCCAAATTGTCAGTCCCACTTCTGAAACATAAGCCATTTAAGCATTTTAGAAAAATGTCCTGTATGCCTCTCTTTGAAGAAGGGTTCTTATGCTTATCCTTAACAATCTCAAAAAACTAATATTCTGTGAAGAGCTGTAAGCAATGAACTTGTTAAAAATTAGCAGTAGTATCCATGTTACTAGTTTACATTTTATTTTGCTACTAAATATTCAGCTGTAGTAAAGATTGTTCTAGGTATATGACAGAAGATTACTGTTTTCATTTATAGTGCACAATGCATGCATTTAAAGGACAGTTACACAAGTAACAAAATCTCCCTGATGTGCCTAGGTAACATTGTTTTTACCACTTTTTGGTGAAGATCAGCAGGATTCAACCCAAGTACTTCAAGATGTTAATGATTATAATCGGAGATTCTCAGGGCAGCCCAGATCTGTAAGTTTTGGGAAAATTTGGGTGGAAGTCAGTGATTTAAGGGGATATTAGCAGGAATGTTTGTGATTTTTTTTTTTAACCTTTTTAAACTTTTTTTTTTTACCCCCAGGATATGAAATTTCTCAACACTTAAGGACTATTCAAGTTTTCCTTAGGAGATGCATGTTTCTATAGTTAGGGCAAACCCACAACCTTGAAAATAGTTATTTGTAATTTGTGGAAATGTATGGAAACTTGCATTTTTGTTGTGAGTGATAATTGCTAATTAGTCTTAAGTTCTCCATTCATGTGTTAAGCTCTTTGTAAATTACGATTTATTAATTTCAAAGGATTAATAATTAGTCAGTAAAAATACTTCATGAAATACATGACCTGCAAGGAAGAATATTCACTTAATTGATTTCTTTACATTGATTAGAAGAATCTAAGGTTCTACTCTGTGCCTTTTCCAGATATATGCTGTCTTGATTATTTTATTTGCCTCCTAATTTTAGTCATTATTCTTCTTTCTGAGTGAAGAAAACTATTTTTTGGTAAATAGCTAAGAGGGGTGGTTGAAATTCTACAACTATAAAAGTCAGCCTTCTGAGTCTGTCTTCTATATATACGTTCTGCACAAGGTGAAAGGCATGCACATGCATAGTAGTAGCTTCCTGCTTGCCTTCATCCGTTCATTGGATTTGGATATAGTAACAAAATGTCATCAAGAAAAATTAACAGTCCAGAGAGACAAAATAGGTGTGAGGCAAGAATTATCTTTTTTTTTCTTTTTTTTTTTTTTATGTTCTAAACCATAAAACACTGGTTCTGCTTTTCACAGAAACACAGAATTTCTGAGGCTGAAATAGACCTCCAAGATCATCAAGTCCAGCCTTAGGACCTAACACCATGACATCAGCTAGCCCATGTCACTAAGTGCCACATCCGGTCTTTCCTTAAACACCTTCAGGGATGGTGACTCCACTACCTCCCTGGGCAGTCCATTCCAGTGTCTAATCACCCTTTCTGTGAGGAAGTGCTTCTAATATCCAAACCTGGCACAGCTTCAGGCCATGCCCTCTTGTCCTGTCACTGGTCACCTGGGAGAAGAGCCCAACCCCCATCTTACTACAACTTTCTTTCAGGCAGGTAGCTGTAGAGAGTGATAAGGTCCCTCTGAGTCTCCTCTTCTCCAGGCTGAACAACCCCAGCTTCCTCAGCCTCTCCTCATAAGACTTTCCCTCCAGTCCCTTCAGCAGCCTCATTGCTCTCCTCTGGATCCACTCCAGCACCTCAATATCCTTCTTGGAGTGGCCCAGCACTGCACACAGTACTCGAGGTGAGGCCTCACCAGTGCCGAGTACAGGGGAGAATTACATCCCTAGGCCTGCTGGCCACACTATTCCTGATACAAGCCAAGATGCCATTGGCCTTCCATGCCACCTGAGCACACTGCTGACTTTTGAACCCGAATAGAATGAACCTACCTTTTAGACTCCATTAAACCTCTCTGTGGGCTCTGTCTTATTCCCCAATAACCTGCCTGAGGTGATGCCAGAAGTCTGCATTAGAGCCCTAATCGGAATAGGTAAATTGATTTATACACAATGTATTGCCTTAACCACATGCAAAATTTCTTTTTGGAGAACTTCTTCAGCCTTTACAATATCTCATTTTAATGTAATGGCTTAGTGCAAAACTGTGTACAGTAGAAAAGAAACTAATATAAAATAATATTCAAAGTTCACTCCTCCCTGTATCTCACAACAAAAACCTGAATATTTTCTTTGGAGCAGTCCCTCACTAAGATCACAGTCATAGTAGAAAAAAAGAAAAGGAGGCAGGGATGGGTTCCTGTAAAGGTTCTTTAGTTTACTTTAAAGCTTGATTCATCTTTTGTAAACTCACATGTGTCACTGATTATGGAAAGGGTGTGTTGTGTTTCTGAAGAACTGCAACCTATTCTACTTTACCTATTGTTTCTTCCTCATAATCCCTAGTTGTCTTCCATTCTGATTGATATTTATTTCCACTTAACCTGTTTGCTTTTTCTCACTTTCACTCTTGTTTTACTCTAGTAATCACTGTTTTTCCTTTTTGATAGAAGCCAATGTATGTTCTAGTGACTTAAATGTATATTTTATGGTATAGAATAACACAATCTGACCGTTTCTTGAAAACAGATATATATTCTATAGCTGACATTTTACCCAGAAAAAACTAAATCCAGGATTTCCGGTCTTACTCTTTTTTGATTTAATTCTTATAAATTAACAGATCCCAAAGCTGTAATGTAGTAAGAGAAACTTCAGACTAAAAAATGACCATTTGGCTTGTGCCTGTCACTAAAGCAAAATATTCACTTTTGTTTTCTTCATAGATTATGGAAAGAATTATGGATCTGCCTACTTTATTAAGGCATGCCTTCAGGGAGATGTTTTCTGTTGGGGGCCTCTTCTGGATGTTTCGTATCAGAATATTCCTCTGCTTGCTTGGAGCCTTGCTCTACCTGGCATCACCTCTGGATTTTCTTCCTGAAGCCCTCTTTGGAATTCTGGGGTTCTTGGATGATTTTTTTGTCATTTTTCTTCTGCTGATATATATCTCTATCATGTACCGAGAAGTGGTAACACAGAGGCTGAATAGATGAAATGGACAGAAATTATGCAAATGCAGAGGTGGTTATGGAATGTTTTAAACAGAGAAATGTAACATAAGTGTGATATAGCAAGGCTTCTGTGTACAGTTTTAGTAGTTAGAGTTTCATAGCTGGTCTTATATAATTATGAAGGATTAGTATGCGGTAATGCTTAACTGGATCTTCAGTTTGTATGTTACATGCACTTCATAAGGATGAGGTTAGTTTTACAATATAATAAACTATCTTAATCTACTTCCACCTGATGAACTGTATGTGATCTAAGCAGAAAACACCTTTTTTTGGTGTGGGATTTGTGAAAAAGGAATTCCAGTAAAAGACCTCTAACAGAAAATCCATTTGGGTAATCTAGACGTGTAAGGCAATTCAGAAATTCTTCATGGTACAGTTATTGCAGCTAAATTTTTGTCTTCCTGTTTCGGGCTAAAGCTTTCTAAAATAAAAGTAGCTTTCTGTGTCTTTGTGGAAGAAGAAACCCAAGGACTACATTACAGTTATCAGCCTGCAATTTGCTGTTTTCCATGTGCTTCACAAAAACAAAGAGAACACCTCAGTATTTCTTCAACTACTCTATGTATGGTTGCATGCAGTTTGTACAGTTTTATTTTTATGTTTGGGAATATACATACAGGATTTCATCTAGACAGAGAAACCAGTGTTAGGCACACCAGACTCGTTAGTGCTCTATTTGTAAACAGGAGCGTGGTTTTGCTCTTCAGGCTTGTTTATTTAATAGGTATGCATGAAGCAGAGATTTTATGATGCTCTGCGTCAGTGCAATCTATATGAAGTGAGAGCTTGCATTCCTTTAGTTGCATTAAAGCATTCAGCTGACAGGAGACAACCCTCAAATTTTAGATAGGGGTTGAACAAAGGAAGTCAGAACTGGATGTTTACACTACAAAACTTAACCTGAATATACATTATGCAATGCAAGGTATTAAACAACCTAGGTATTGGAGTGTTTGATTTTCAGTTGGGTTTTTCATGTTTGGTTGCTTTGTTGATTTGGATGTGGGTAGATGGTGTTTTGAATTACTTTGAAAAAGATCTGTGATAAGGGACCACAAAAAATATCTGGAAATGTGTTAAAAAATACCAGGATATTAATTATCCTTAAAGTTGTTTTAGTTTTGTTTTGTTTTCTCTTAATGTTCAGTTTGAATATAGGCTATCATAGCTATAGAAGTAATTTGAAAATACTTTCATTTTAAGAAATGAATGACACTAGAAAGGTCAGGGATATGATAGATCTGCATACTTTTTAGCGAGAGGAATGACAATTGCCATTTTAACTTCCTGAGTATTTGAAAGACAGTGATATGTGATCCTTTATGTGTTTACATATATGGGATGAGATTTACAATGAAAAGGACCTTTTCACAACTTCTGCCCATCTTTCCACAGCTTCTAGCACCTAGGTATGTGCAGGAAGAAGGGGCTTGCACCTGGCTGTCAGTGGTTGGACTTGGAGATTGTTTATCAGTGTCAGTGTTTAAATGGCATTCATTTAAAAGTAAATTCACTGACTCTTCATTTTGAAAACTTGCTTTTGAAAATCCAAAGGCATTTTAAAAATGAACTGGAAAGCTAAATTTTCCCCTGTTGCTGTTTGTTAGACATGGGCAAGAGGAGAAACAGGAAGTGAAAGAAGGGTGGGAGGAGGAGAGCAAGACAGAAAATTACATTTTTGAAAGTAAATGCTATTGATTTTAGCAGACTAACTGTTCCTGAGCATCTTAGTTGAGCTTTTCCTTTTGTGTTGGCATCTTTAGAGCATGGTGATGGTTTAGTGGCTACCTCAGTTAAAAGTCAGTAAAGTATTACCGACTAAGTGTGGGATATTCATAAACTCTTAGGTACATTGACAAAGCAAGATGGTAGTTTAGGCTGTTGGGTAAGACAGGATTTTGCAGTTGTGCTGTAAGCATTCTTTTGGTTTGGGTTTTTTTTTTCCCCAAGAGATCCATCTGAGAGCAAACTCAGTAAAGTATTTTTAACTGAGTAAATTTAACATCCCCTTTTCTCCCTGAGTTTAACTTGTGGGCCTGCTTAAAGAAGAGCATGAACTGCTGTTGTAGAACAGCTGGAGTTTGTTCACAGAATCTGTTGATGTAGGACCTTCATATATTTAGCCTATGATTGTGTTTATACTTTTTCCCATGATTGTCTAAATCCAGAGTGAATACAGATATATATGAAGCTGCTTAGTGGTTTGTTTTCATTGGGTTCCCCAGTTCCACATGCTACTTTGAAGTTCATGCAGAAATATCCATCTGAGGGATCTGCTCCTGAAGAACAGTCCTTCTTGTGTACCTGAAACAATGTACAAATGTGCATCTGAGTAGCTATATAAAGCTTACCTTGTGTTCTGTTTTTACCTTCACTACATTTCTGCTAGCCAGAAAGGTTTAATTCAGAGGCTTCTGCTTATTTTTCAATATTGAGTAACACTGTAAGCCTAAATTCAATACATTAAATGCTTGACAGAATTAAGACTGCACTTCCTCTTCACAAGCACTTGTGGAGACAATTTTTTAATCCTGCAAGCTGCTGATGAACAGCACTGTGACTTGCTCAAGCCTTTTTGTGAACAGTTGTTATGTGAAGATGCATCTGTCCTGCAGCATCTGGCTTCTGCTCCTTTATGCAAACCTGAACTAGCTGTAAGTTGGGTATTTAGCTTGAGCTTAACTTAAGCTTTAGAGCTCCCAAGAAGTCAAAAATTAAATACAGGAACATGTAGTATTCCTGGACTGTGTGCTGCCACATTGTTCTGGCAGCAATGTTAAAGGTAAGTGCTAGAGCTGAGCACCAGCTTCAGAATGTGAAGGCAAAGCATGATGTGTGTGGACAGTGACTGCAAGTGTTTCTGAGGTTTTGTCTCCTGGTATGGAGCAACTGTGTCACTAAGGGAGGGGAAGAAAAAAAGGAAAACCTTAGCAGCAAAAAGAAATACAGAGTAAAAAATGCAATTCTTAAAAAAGTCTTACAGCTTCACCAAAATGTGTGTGAAATATTTGATTGTTCCAACAATATTAACAAAGGGGAAAACTGAAGTTATGCTTAATAGCTTTTATAGAGTAACTTGCAACATCTTGAGGTCTAATGACATCCCTATGATAAGTGCTGTATAGAGCAGTCTATTTCTGTGTTGTATATGCCCTACACTGTTGATGGCTATGAGGATGGGGCAGGGTGGTGTGATTTGGGGATACAATTTTGCCACAAGTTTCATAAATGTAGCAGAAAACTGTATTACACTAGATTTTTAAGACAAAAGAATTTAAACCTATTTGTTCTTACTTTTAATGATAATAAATTACTATTAAAATAAGAGATTCCCTCATTTTATTTTCTTAATTTTGGGGATGGGAAGTTGTTTTATTTCTCCTTTTCCCCCTTCCCTGGGCTAAAGTTGGCAGTCTTCAGTCTTGATCAATCCTTATCTTGCTGTCTGCCAGTTCTTATCTTGGTGTCTGTAGACAGGATGTTCAGAGATAACTCAGTGTTTTTCATCTTTATTATTGCCACTATAAGGATTACAAAATTTTCTTCCCAAAAGTATATCATACCTTTGCCTGGGCAGTCTGACCAGCACCTTCAGGTCCATGGGCACTAAGCTTTCAGGATGGTAAACCTGTGCAGATGATTACTTAACACCTTCATGTATCAATCTTCCAAGCAAACAAAAGCATAAAGCAGGTGGATGAGAATCCAGTTCATGAAGTAAATTGAAGAAAGCAGCAAATAGTCTCTGTAGATCTACAGGAAGGATGAAGGTCAGTGTGGAGCAGGGAAGAACTGAGTGCAACTGGTCTGCACTGCAATTCTGTGCTTTTCCTGATTCACACCATAAAAGGCCGCTGGACATCAGGAAGATGTGGTCTATACTGCTAAGAAATGTCCAACAAGTCTTAGGTGGGAAGTCCAGGGCCAAGTTGTACCAAGTCTTTCAGACTTGGAAGGTGAAGACTTTCACCTTGGAAGGTGAACTTTGTAGCATGCTTTAATACATGATTCCAGGGTTTATGGAAGAAAATGTAATTATGTATTCAGTAAGAAGCTATTAAATCAGGTTTGAAGTTTGATGGGTACACACTTGTCCTTATATCTGATGCCTCTGTGTTTGCTATGGGAAGCTCAGATAAATATTGAAGAGTGTCTTGGCCAAGGATGCCAGAGTAGATGGCTGTTTTAGAAGGTCCATTGTACAGTTGCAGTTGTAGGTACGTTTTCTGTTTTCAGCTGCCAACCAAACAGGCCACTGCTTGTTAGTCACCTGTATTGGAAGCCATGTGGGCATTTGTTCCAAGGATACAGAGTGGTAAGTCTCATTATCCATGTTCCATTGAGATGTAGTGTCTTTCTTTATTCCCTGTTGGGGGCATTGGTGTTTTGATCTGGGGAAGAAGCTGTTAAATGTCATTCCATCTACAATTCCCTGAGCTCATGGACCTGCAGAGTTTAGGGCAGAGATAGGGCTGCAGGTGCTGTTCCCATGTGGTCAGCACATCACTGGACACTAGTGAGTAGAGGTGCTTTTTGTAAACCAGTAATTTTGTTCATTGGGGGGGTGAGAAGTCAATATCTATAAGTAATAAAATGAATAAATAATACTGCAAAATGAGGCAAGCAGGATGTTAGAGTTGAGTTTCCTGTACTACAACTTTGATTCAGTCTCTTTATATGATCTATATCTCTTTGCCTTATATAAGATGTTTGTCACTTTGGCATCCACATAAATGTCTATCATAGACACATTTTGTTCATGCTTAGGTCATCTCGGATCCTGCCGTGGGTACTGCTATTGCAACTCTCATGCCAAATGTTAGAGCTGCACTATTGCATGGATTAAATCAGAGGTTGTAGAGGGATGGGGAGGAACAAAAAGGGTCCTTTTAAAGAAAACTCTCAAGTGTGCGATCTACTCTTATTGGTACTGCATACATTATCTCTTTGTTTATGCTAATACTAGGTAAAAGGCACAAGAATCATGTAAACACTAGAAAATACATCCAGGAGGAAATGTTGGAGAGACTGGTATTTTGACATGTCTTTAAATATGTTAAAAGGGAATGCTGTTTATTGCATCAGATATGACTGAAGAAAGTAGTAATGAGTTTGAATTGCAGCAAATGAGACAGGTTAGAAGAATAGGGAGAGGATATTGTCTGGGGCATTGGTGGAACCTCTCCTGGAAGGCTTCTCAAGGCAGGCTAACATCTGTGGAGACTGGTTTCTGCACAGCCAGTCCTGACTGGGGAAGGAGCAGATGAATGAAAAGGTGGCTGCTTTCAAGGCAGACTTAGTAGACATGAGACCAAAGAAGATGTGGCCAAGTCTGTCTTGATGTTGGTATTTCTGACACACATTACCTGTATGCACCAGCTGGCAGACCCGACCAGCTTCCCTTTTCCCAGGAGTTTTTCTAAATAGCAGTGCTTAGAATCCCCAGGATAACAATATGGCCCCATCTTATTTTGGGATACCTTAATGATTATTTACAATAACATTCCATTTTATTACAAAAATTCATTGTTTGTCCTATATATTTCCATGAAGAGTAATATTTTTCGGGATTAACAGATGCTTAACTGGTAGGAGGGAAGGAGAGGGGAAAGGAACATAACTGATAATACTGAGTCAATTGCTTATTTCTGGCAGGTAATTGATGGGGAGCCATGGGTGTATCAGGTGTTACTAATAGCTTGGCTAGAATATGTTGTATGGAAAGCTGTTCAGCTTCACTGACATGTGTTGTGCTTCACAGCTGAGAAGCAATTTCTTCCCCCTTTCTGCCTTCATTCTGGAAACTTACTTTTTTTTTTTCCAAGATAGGGAGGTAGCAGAACCTGAAAACAATCCATGCCACACTTTATACAGGGCAGTACAAGCACTGCTAAGTAAATCATCCTTTTCAGGCAGAGGCCTCCCACCACAGAAACATATATATGTCTGAGTTGGAAGGGACCTCTAGAGGTCATCTAGTCCAACCCCCCTGCTGAAAGCAGGGACATCCTCAACTAGAGCAGGTTG
>JANIJG010014778.1:24421-39518 GCA_024611175.1 Megaceryle torquata
CTGGCTGCGTTCCTGTGTGACCTGTGCTAGATTGTGTGATCCTGCTCTGGCAGGGGGGTTGGACTCGAAGATCTCCACGGTCCCTTCCAACCCCTCACACCTTGCATGATACCTGTGATGTCCTCATAAGCCAGGGGATCGATGGAGTTTTATTGCCAGCAGTGGGAAAAAGAAGTGGGCAATAAGACCTTTGGAGAAGAAAGAGGTTCAAAGGGAGCCATGAGGCCACCTGCCTGCCATAAAATGCCTAAAAGAACAGCCCCCACTAAGGCATACAGCCTTGCAAATGTCAGTGAGATCAGATCTTAACAAGGGCCTATGTTGATCTCATGAAGAGTGTGAGACAGTACAAAAGCAGGGCCAGAGTACAGTTTCAGCCTGGGAAATGGGTCCCAGCAATAGCAAGCTGATAGAGGGGAGCCACACAGAGCCACACAAAGGCAAGACATGGCCCATGGCACACTCAGCACTGCAGAGCAGCTTCACCACATGTTGGACAGGCAAGCTAATCCCTGGGGCCAGGGCTGAGCTTGAAGTGGGGCTGGTCTAGCACCCCTGTAAGCTGGTGGAGTTGTTAGGATGGTGGGTCATGTTGTGCTCTCTGATGTGGCTTCAGGTCTGTCCAGCTTTCTTGAGGGCCACTTGGCTTCTCGGGATATCTGTTTCTTAAAGCTGATGCAGACAGAGTGGCTGGAGCCCAGTGAGACTGAATTAGTTGCACAACTCTTCACAAAGTTGTTTCTTGTGTCCTTTCTTTGGCCTGGGCAATGATTCCTGGGTAAAGATGATGGCAAGTAAGCACAGACCTTGCATGGTCCAAGCTGTCCCTGCCATTATGGGAAGTTTCACAAATAGAACCAGGATGGAGTGGGCTCCTTGGGGAAGCACACCTGTTCTTGGTGTATCTCCTGACTCCTTTTAGGCATTTACCATCATTTGTTTTGCAGTCTGCTCTTTCTGTGCATTTTCCTTAAGTACTTATGCTTTGGGGTGTGTGTGTGTGATAATATCCATTGCCTTTGTTTTTATCATAAACTTGGGATTTGCTGCTACATATAATCAGTATTGGGGTACTCCAGCCACTTGTCCTTACAGCATGGGAAAAATCACAATAGATAAGACCCTAAATGGTTAAACTTTATTAGGTACCAAAATGTAGTGAAAATAAAAAATCCGAATGGGAAAGGAGAATCAACTTGGGGATTAGTCATTACTGAGTAGGATTTACAGAGGAGTAAAACTAGCATATAAAAGTAAACTAGCTTTGCATCCACCCACCATACCATGTTTGCTTGCTAAGAAACACCAAGCAAGAACCAGTAGGCAAATCATCTGACTTACTGTAGCAAAGGTCCATGGGTCAAGATAATCTAACTAAAGAAGGACATGTCAAACAGCAGATGTACATACCTGAGCTGGGAAAGACCTACTTACAAACACAGCACCTACTAGTCCATTGGCTACCTGGGGCTCCTGTAGCTTTTGTCCAAAGCTCTGTCTGCAGGTATTGGTATTGTCTGTGTGTCTGTCCTCTGAGAGGCATTTCACAGGGACTCTCGCAATCAAAATTATTTTCTACCCACAGCTGTGCTACCTTCCTTTTGGGTGAAGACAGATCGGATACTTGACTACAGACAGCAGAAAAACATTGACAAGTTCATGAAGAGATGTGCTGCCCCATGGAAGGCTCCTTTCCCTCCGATACGGCCCTTTGTTGTAAAGACACAGATTAAATCCCTTTTGTTCCAGCAGCCTTACTCTTCTTGACAGACCTCTCCCACCAAGCCCTAGCCACCTCCCAACAGATGGCATCAGCCTTGCACATTGCCAGTGCACAAGGATGATGCCTTAGGTCTGGCAGGTTTGAGGATATTATTCATCCCTAATCATTTAACAGCCTTTTGTTTTCTAAGCAAATGTAGGATGGTAAAGAGTTTTCAGTGTCTTGATTGCTTTTGGTCTGTTCTGTGTCTCTTCCCAGGGCCTTAATAAGCACCTCTTCTTTTCTTCTGACAGCAGCAGCATTGTTATGTCAAACCAAGCTATCAGCTTGCTTACAGTCCCAGCTTTGGGAGTAACATGAGCTTGGGAAAGTCCTGGTTTACATTAACCCTCCTCATCTCCAAGCCTCCTATTTCCTGAGAAAAACTTGATAGCAGACACTTAGTGCCTACAGTCTTATATGCCAAAAGAGGAACAAGAAGAAACCAACCACTGAAGTCATGTTTTGATAAGTTTTGTATTTCTGAAGCATGCTCTTGCTTTTGTAGGACTTGAGTCTGATCAGCTTTTGAAGGCAAGGTTTGTCAACACCAATGCTTCTCTTCTTCCCCTTCCTTCCTATACTGTCAGTAAGTCCATTTCTTCTCCCTTTTGTCTTCCTTGCTTCAGAGCTGCTTTTTCCTCTTCCCCTTGTGTGATTGGAAGAGTTTCTGCTTGCTTACTGGTATCCTCTCCACCTGCATCTTCAGTGTGACACTTCTTCATAGAAGGCAATGGAAAGGTGAAGGAGATTCTTCAGCTAAAGATCTTAGTATTGGTGGTGTAAAAGTGAAAAACACAAGCTTCAGAAAATGTGTGAAGTTTTAGATACATTTTCCCTCTAATTAAAAAAAAAAAAAAGCCAAGCCATCTGTTGCTAATGTAAAAAAAGATGTAAATAGATGATACATAGTGTACAGAGTGTCACATGAGTGCTCCATCTGCTGTGGGGAAAGTCAGCATTCCCCAGCAACAACACTGAGTGCTGAAGTGCAATCCAGGGTTTGGAGCAGCTTTAGGCCTTCTAAAGGCATAACTAGCATCTAAGGCTACCCCAAAAAGAAAACAACTCACAACAAGAATGGATAGGGAAGATCTTTGCATATCAATCCATTGTGGTTTTCTGACAAGTAGCAGTAGTGCCTGCACTGGGGACAGGTTAAGTTATACCTTTATGCTTTGTTTCAGACTCTTTGCAAACTAAGGTCTCTTTCTCCCTTACTTATGTTGTCAACATTTCCCCGGTAGCCAAGAACCTAGCAAGCTAGATGCAGCTTTACCTAATGACCACAGAAGGCTTCCACAATGTCCAAGTAACTGGGCAATAAAGTTGCAGATGAAACTCAGCTTTGATGAACATGAAGTAGTGTAGATGGGGTAACAGCAACTCTTGCCATGGCTACAGACTGATGGATTATTACCACATAGGAAGAGACTCGGGATGTGCTGTGAATGGTTTGGTGTGCTCAGTAGTGGTCAGAAAAGGAAATAAAAGATTGAGAATTATGATGAAGGGAATAAAGGTGTGTCTGCATCATGAGCCCTCCACCTAGTTCTGGTCTCCTCATCTTAAGATGGGTGCAGTGGCAGAAAAGGATAGATTCTGAAGAACTAGGAGTATGGAATAGCTCTGTGCTAGGACCCAGCAAAGATACTAAGACTCTTAACCTGAAAACCAGAAAAGGTACAGTGGAGGTCTAAGAAACGAGAACTCAAATGGGAAATGTGAACAGGAAAAACATTATTCACTGATTCTCATGACACTAGGTCTGTGTGACATCCCATGGATTTAGCAGAGAATAAGCCCTAATCTCACCAAAAGGACAAGCTGCTTCACAAGATGCACAGCTAAATTCTGCTGCTGGAGTTGGTGATGTCAGCAGTCTGCAAAGTTTCCAGAGATTCTAAACAAGTCTGTGGCACAAATTCCATGAGAAATGTTACACGTGAAGGCCCCAGAGCAATCTATCTGTCCAAAAGTTCTCAAATGCTCATCAGTCTTAGATGGAAAAAGATATTTTAACTTGTTTTACTCTTTTCTGAACTGTCCACTGCTATTAGCCACTGAGCTGCATCAAATACCCCCAGTCTCACCAACTTTCAAACAGCAGTTTCCCAGAACTCAGTATCATTTTCAGCTTGCAGCAGCATTGGGACAACAAGGGAATGCAAAACAACACAGATAAATATCCCTTACATTACCCTGTAGGAAGCACTACTTGGCTGAGAAAACTATCTCCTTCCCCAAAATGCCTGCAGTCCTCCCTGGGGTGGATGTCTGCAAAGGGCAGTCTTTTCCCTCGGGGGCAGAGCTGGTGCTGCAGTGGCCTTCATGAAGTCCTGAGGTGGGGGAAAGGAAACAAACAGGGAGCAGGGCAGATTGTGATGGATGGACCTCACATGGGGCTCCCCACACCCTGGTCTTCTCTTAGTCCCAGCAGTTACTACAGGGAGGAAATATCATCCAGTCCAGAGATGGAGATTGAACCATCTCTGAGGGTCATAGAATGAGTGTTTCTCTTTCTTTTTGGGTGTTGGAGTGTATCATACAGACCCTTTTCTGTATATCATATACCTCCCATTTCTGGAGGTGCTAGGAGGCTACCCACCAGGGGTAGGGCTACACAATTTTAGTAGATTTTTACCCCTGAATACAAGGACAGTGCCTAACTCAATATGGACTTTCACAGTGAAAGGATAACTAAAAAAAAAACAAAAACAAAAAAAAAAACAAAACAAAACAAAAAACAAAACAAAACAAAAACACCCCCCCCCCCCCCCAAAAAAAAAAACAACCAAACCCAAACCAAAACCAGAGGAGAAATAATCTGAAAACTTTTGGGAGAGGGGCAGTTTGAAACACAAGGGTGCCCTTGTGCTCCCTGCCTGGCCCAGAGCCAGGGCTTCTTGCTCCCGTGCTTCCTGGCACTGGGGACACATGAACACAGACACATCAAGACACACACTTCTGGGGCCAAGACAGCTGTTACCACCAGGATGAAGCCTTCCCTGTGATACTAAATCTGTCTGAAGAAGCAAGATACACACAGGGTTAGTAAATAAAAACAAACAAACAAACAAACAAACAAATAAATAAATCCCACACAAAAACAGGTACCAAAAAAGGTCATCCCCCTTACCCCCAACTCAAACAGTGCTGATCCAGACAGGGCCCAAGTTTTGCTATTGCTTAGAAACAGGTACCACAAAATACTATTTTCTGCCTTTTAAAGTATGATGTCTTGAACACTCTGCGTAGCCCAGTGCGTTTTTGGGGGAATAAGGGAAGCAAGCGGGGTGGCAATGAATGATCTGCCCTTGTATCTTACCAGGTAGCAGAAATGTTCCCGGATGTGTGAATCATGAAACATCCAATGCCAAAGACCCAACAGGAGGTGAATGCAGTTTATTTGACCATGTAGTAAGCAAATAGTAGATTTGGAGGTTCAGGATGGAGTCAGTAACTGGTGCCATATGGGCTCTCCACCTCCCCCAACCTCCCCAGCTGGAGCTCAGGTCCTGCTGCAGGCATGGAGGAAGAGAGATGGCACAGAGGAAAGTCTTTTCAGTCCTTCTCCCTGCCTGGAAAGCTGTTCTAAGAGGTACAAGCCAGCAGATCAGAGGCAGGTGAGCTACCTCTGAAATTATGCTCATACTTGTGCTTAGAGGGCATTTAGGCATGCATAGACCAGCTTCAACCGGCCCACTCCTGTTTTTCACCTTTCATGGCTGCCTGAGAGGCCTGAATAGCCCTGGCTTTGAATTTATGTCCTCTGCATGGCTGAGCAATCAAATAGTGCCTTGTCTCTACCAGACTTCTCCACCCTTTGCTGGCTGCCTTTCAGATAACTGCCAAAGTGCATTGCAGGCAAATATTTGCTCTGTGGTCCCAGACACTACCTCACTCCTGTTTGCCCAGATTCTCACTTCAGTATTGGGCTTTCTCCACCCACACCCTGGGATATTCAAATAAATACCAAGTCACAAGGACATGGGCTTCATGCATACTGCTCTCCTCAGTGACCATCTTCCATGGCACTGTCAAACAGGGACAACATAGGGACAGAGATGTCCAGGCTGTCAAATATATCCAGAGTCTTTGCCGCAAGTGTGTCTTTGCTGGGGAACATGCCAGATGTGCTCAGCACTGCAGTAAGCATCAGGAGGTGAAGAGAAGGGACAGACATCAAGCCTGCTTTCCTTGGACCTTTTTTGTCACCCCTGAGTTTCAGTTTGGTGGGAGTCTGGTCTGCTGCAAGCCCACACAAGTGGAGGCTTAGGGTTGCACATTTTTCACCCACCTGCAGGTGCCTTGAGTACAGAACAACAGTTTGGGAGGACTGCATTTAACTATGTGTAGTTACATTCCATTGGAATGTCCTCCCAAGAGAAGGTGCAAGCTAGATAAAACTGCTAGCTGTGGACCATGAGGAGTGCAGCCTGGAAGGCTGCCTGGTTCTCAGTAGAATTGTTTGATTGAGGCAGCTGCAGGTCCATCCTTCCTGAGACTCTCATCAGGGTGCTCAGTTTGGCTGATTACCCTGTACTCCCCTTAGCAGAGCTCTGACATATTGCTCAAGGAGCAAGAAGAAAATGAACTTCCCTGTCCTCTTTTATTTCTTTCTTTCCCCTCCTCTCCTAAGCTTACAGCCTCAAAAGCTCAGAAGTGCAGCCAGACAAAGGACCCTGAAGAGCTCCCTATGTGCCCTGATATCAAAGATTGCTCTGATGCACCAGCGGAAGCTCAAGCAACATTAAAACCAGTGCTAATGCAGACCCAGAGGACTGTCAGAGTGGAGTAGCAGAAGGCCTCACATGGTTTTAGTTTGAGGAAGAAGAGCACAGAAAAAAGTCATGCTCCAGCTGTTGTAACAGTTCTCAGACAGACAGGAAGACATGCTCTGCTGCAGGATGCCTGCTCCCGGGAGGTGGTGCAGTTGCTGCAGTGGCATGAAGCGGTTAAGAAGCAGTACAAAGGGGTGAATGTGATGCACCAGCCCAGCTGCCAGTACCACGGTGTCCAGCTGTAACAGCTGACATCTGTCCAAGAAGGAGGGACTCACTTCCCCATAGCTTCTTGCAAAGCTAGTGTGTGTAGCAAGGAACCAAAAGTGTGTGGTTTTAATAAAGCAGCACCAGCACACAGTATGACATGTAGTGAATTCTTTCGTTCAAGCAATTTCTCTTTCTAGCTGAGCACATTCACTTCATATGAAGGCAATGGAAGACACCAGAAAGTCTCTCCTGGGTTTGGCTGTCAAAAGGAAAGTAGTGATGCTAATTTTGAAAGTAGAAGGAAAAGGGATTGATTGAGGGCAGAAGACAGCTTTGCATCAATCCCAGCTGTGAAACACTGGTGGACATTCCCCTGGGTGTGCAAATGTATCATTTCCTGAAAACGACAATGAGTCACATTTGCACCCTGTCTCATTTTAAGAAACTAAAAGGATTAACTGGTAAGGCATTGGGAAAAGTTTGTTATGAGTCATGCTGTCAGAGCCATAGCTATACTGGCACTTAAAAGCCCACATGGCTGTTTCCAGTTCCCAAACAGCAGCCCATGGCCAATAGTGTCTCAAAATCTCCAGAACCCATGATCAATCAGTGGGACTCCAGCATCTTCAGAAAGGTACAGGGTGATCCAAGGATGATACTGAGGATTGAAGATGTTCACTGATTTAATGAGTTGGCCTGTCATTTGCACAGCTGGATTTTAGTTTGGGTCTGTCTTATCCACATTGCATGCTGTCAGGCAGTCTGAAAATGGACTTCAGAACAGTCAGAGAGCATTTTGTCCACTACCCACTAAAAATACCTGCACTGTGAAAGAGACAAATTACAGGTGAGGCATGACAGTTTGTTCATCCCCTGAGATCAATCCGGACGGTCAGCACCTGGAGTTAAATCTCCATCTCTCTTCAAAAGACTATAGTGAGGAGAAGGAAACAGGAATACATCCCTCTCCAGTCAAATTTTACTTAATCTCCAACTGAAGAGCTTTGCCCTGTGGCAGATCATCTGGCACCTTTATTGTGCTTTCTTAATTACCTTCGAGTTGCCATTTTCTGAACACATTTTGGGGATTAGTTACAAGTCTCCCTATGCTGGTGTTTTACCCCAAAGTATTTACATTAATCTCAGTTTTGTGTAATTTTCTCTCTGGGACTTTTCTTCATTTTCTCCCCATGTTCAGGCATGCTAAGCACAAACTCTAAAGAGAAGCAAGATCCAAGAGGTCCTTGGAGCCAAGGGGCAAATCCACGAAGTCCACACATTTTTAAGGGCCACATTCTTGCTGTGGCTTTACCCCAGTCCTGCCCAGCAGAGGACAGCAAGGCTGTGCTGATCCTGCAGTCTCACAGCACTCATGTGTTAGGCAGTGCCTCTATCCTCTGCAGTTCTGGTTGTCAGAGAGTTTACCAGTTCACCAGTTCACCAAACTGAGATTTTCCTCTTCTGTACATTGACAGATGAAACCATGGAGGGGAATACTCCTGACAGTATGCACTCTTTCTGTCCTTCCCTGCTGGGGAGGATGCATTCAGTGAGCTGCAGAGCAAAGAATTACCCTCACACACCTGGGCAAAGAAAGCAAGGAGAGAGGGAGGGAAGCCAGGGAGCTGGGCAGGCTGCCAGCTGCATCAGGAGGGAGCAGATGGAGACATAGCGTTAGGGTTAGAGACAAGCAGTGAGTGGGAGGCACCAAAGGAGAGCTGAGGCATAAAGAAAGGATAGGAATGGGGTGGCAAAGAGTTTTTTATTGCAACTGTGCAGCAGCAGCAGGACTTACAGAGCATCAGGAGGTCAAGCTGTTTGCTGAGGAATAAGGGAATACAGAGGGCCAGCTATTCCACTGTAGAGCCCAGACCATAGATAGCTAGCTGGAAACCTCATTCAGAAGTAAGATTTGCTTAAGGCCCTTCACTGAGGCTCCTGAGCAGATGCAATGGTTGCAGCTAACAACCCATTTCATATTCCTTTCAGTTGGGCCCACAGTTTAGGGCCATGGAGCACTGAGTTTTTTGCTGCTCTGCCTGCCAATCACCAGGAGCAGCAAGCTCCCTATGGAAACTGCAGAGACTGCTCTACCAGGTCCAGAGAAAAACAGTTTCTTGATTAAAGAAAAACAAAACAAAACCCCAACAACCACCAATAATCTGAGCAAAAGGATGGATATTTAATTCCAGACTTATTTATCTTAGGTAGTGTGGTGTTCAGGCCTGCTGTGTTGCAGGTTATGTGGCTCTGTGGCTACAGGTGCACACAAACTGCCAGGTACAAGCAGAGTGGGAGTTCATTTAACACAAGGGTATGGCTTGGAGAGCAGCTGACTCCAGGTGCATCAACAGATTGGGAAAAGCTGCAAGGAGATGGTCAGATGTTATGTGATCTGGCCTCCCTACTTGTCTCCTCCTGTGCTGTTACTTTATTACTGAAGATAATAGCTTTGAGATACCCTTCAAAACTCAAATAATTAGAATGCATTACCCATAGCAGCCAAATCATGGGACAGGTTATGTATCCACGGAGCCTTTGCAACTTCCTAATTCTCAGGAATCAGGCATCCAGCCCGGCCTGACTTGCAGACTGCAGGCTGGCAGTAGGGAACAATCCTCCATCTATCCAACCACCTCTCTGAACTGATGCATTCATCAGTTACAGTCACCAGTTCCTTGCCTCTCCTATGGCTGGGTCTTTCTGGGCCTGACATTTAAGAGCTGTAGTAATAATGACCAAGGCAAGAATTTCAGATTCATCAGGATGGCTCAGGTGATGAGACATCTGCCCAAATGTGCTGCAGTCATGTAATTTACAGTTCCTGACCTCATCTGTACATGGTAGGGGGAAACCCAGTGCAGTTTGTGTGTCATATCTTGCACGTTGCTACATCATACCAGAGAAAGAGAAGTTATTTTAAAATTACTTCAATGTGCCAACTGCAGGTGAAACAGAAAGTAACCAGACCACATCAGGACAATTGAGAGAGCTTCACAGCTTCTGTGTGTCATCTGCTGTTTGACTTCTGGCAACTGATGCAATTGCCAGATCCACCTGAAGGGTATGTGCCAGAACCTGAGTAATCCAGCCTGAAAGAAATGTTAAGCTGCAAGAGTGCCATTGGGACTTTGCCTTGCTTAGTTTAGAGGACAGGAAGTGCCAAGGAATAAAAGATGGCCTGTTTACTAGTTTAGGACACTGGTTTTGGAAGCTGCGCAAGGGCCGTGTTTATTCCACTTTTGCAAGGACGGTGGACACAGAGGGGATGGAGAAAGGAACAATCACAGAAGGAAAAAAAATTAACACAATCGTGAAGGTTATTCAACCAGTGTAAAGAACACAGCTTTTCCTCCACACCCTGTGGATAATAGAGGACAATCAGTTTAAACTATCTCCTCCCTGACCAGTTGTGAAAGCAGCTCTCTGAGACACTCAAGGCCAGAAGAAGTGAAGGCTTAAAGAGAACAAGTATATCAGTTTCTGTACCACATATTGAAAACAGTTTTCATGGAACTAGGCTCTGAAGTTCATATTGACATTTAAAATTAGCAACAACACCCTCAAGCATCTATCAGAGCATTAAGGGCTCTCACCATCTTGTTTTTCTGTCTCCCCTCTGTATTTAAAGCATCAAGATTATTTCAAGAGTGCTACAGACTCTCCCAGGAAGAAATCTACATTAGAGAGGAGTGGAAATCTGCAAGGAGTGGTCTGGCTAGCATGTGTGAAACACAGCCTGCAGCCATGCATGACATGGAGATTAAAAAGCATTAAGTAACTCCCAGAGCACTGAAGGAGGCACGGCTCACATTTAGAAGTCACAGTAATCTCACACAAAACACAAACCATCAGTGCCAACATACAACAGCTTGAACTACAGTGCACTCACAGCTTCCCCCCCCTTTAATGTTTGCATGCTTCTGAAATCTTAGTATTTGTATCTTAAACCATAAGAAAACAGTTCCTCTACCATTTCTTCAGTGTCAGATCTGGAACCCACACACTTCTAGAGAACAAGCCAGAGTCTAGCTGTGGGCTGGGGTGAGCTGGCATAGCCAATACCACCAACACCACTGTGCTTCTTGGCTCTTGCTTGAACTTGGCATACTCAAAGCATTCCTGGTGGGGCTTCGCACTCAGTCCTTCCCCTCATTACTTGGTTTGGAAGGATGTATCCAGAAGGCAGGGCTGCTTTTCCAGAGCAGGGGAGCTTTCAACTGGGACTACAGAAGTGATTTTAGCACGTGGTGGTATTTACTGAGTACCTCTCCTTTGGAAATGTCAAGATGTAGCAACAGGCATGTGAACAATCACAGGAAAGAAAAAGACTTGCCTTATTCAACAGATTTGCTTCAGGTGTGGCTTCAGAACAGTTTAAATGGCAAAAAGTTTTTACTATCACCCACTGTACTGAAAGGGAAAAATCAAGACATGGGCAACTGGACTCCCATCCCACAGCACTGATGACTCCAGTAAGCTTTTCTTAGTAATGGCCTAACATCTGACGTCACCAGAGATGGACTTTCTCTTCTCTTTGCTCTTTTTAAAAGTTTAGTTTCTTAGTTGCATTTGCTGTAGCATAAAAGGAAGTTATCCTAAAGAGCAGAATTTCTACAATAAATTCTTCCTTCCTTGCACTTCAAAATGTTTGTACAATTAAAGGAAGCAGTATATTAAGCATGAGTAAAATATTTTAATAAAAAGCCCAGAAAAATGAATTTTTTCACAATTTCCCAACAAAACTACTACTATGCCTTAAAACAACATTTAGATTTGTTTCTGAAATAATTAAAAACACAGCCAAAAATATGAATATAAAGCAATTTTAATTTTCCTCTAGATATATATCAAAGAAGTAATACTCATGTCCAAGTACTGTACATACAATATATTCCTTATAAACTCTTTAGTTAAAACACATATACAAAATTGCACATTGCATTTTGCAAAAAAATCATAAATACCTTTTTGCATGTAAACAATTCCAGCACAAGGATCAATTTTATACATTCCAAAATGTCTATGTGTCTGTTCAGAAACAAACAAAATCAAACAAAAACCTCACTGTGATCTCCATAAAGGTTTTAGTTACAGATCAATCATTAACAGATTTCTAACTGATGTACTACACACAAAGATACACAAATGAGCACAAGGCAAGTCGCCTTTTAGTCAGAGTACTTAAGACAGAGGCTTGGAATACAATTCTGCTGCCATTTAAACCCATGGTATATCCACTCCACAGTGGTAGCAGCACTGAGTTAATTTTTCCAAGATTGCCAATTGCAGTATGCCTTACTTTCAATTCTTAAACAAGTTGGCTACTACTGAACAGTAGAAATTGGAAAATTAATGTAAACAGTTATCACCATTGTATATTCAGTAAATTACAGTATTGTCCTAAACATATCACTAAATTAAGAAAATGTTTTACATTTAATATAGTGCAAGATGCCAAAGAAAATAATCTACTTTGTCTCAGAAATAAGTATTTTGAATATACTACCACATATTTTGTAAAAGTCATGTAAAAAAAAATCACAATGGACATAATCCTCATTTGTCTATTATTAAGCCCTGTAGCTTCTGTTTACAGAAAAAATAAATATCACCACATCAGAAAAAAATGCTGTCAGAAGTGTCCTTGATAAACCTCTCCTGACCAAATCCAGCAAATTAGTGGATACTGAAAGTTGTTTCATTATTATTACCTCCATCTGTGTGCAATATTCTTTCAGCACACCTATTAGAAAAGTTCCCCAAAATAACCCAGTTTGATAAAAAGGGGAAGTATTTCTGTCTCCAGAGCATTTTGCTTTGTTGTTTGGGTTTTGTGGGGTGTTTTGGGATTTTTTTTTTTTTTCCTTCCCCAATACTTTGGGGCCCTTTTAATCTACCCAAATACTGTAGTTTTTAAAAATTCTTCCCGAAACAGAGATTTTGAAAGGGTTTCTCAGAGGCTTCTACTGTGCCAGCTAATTTAATAAGGCAGAATAAGAAGGTACATGTAAACCAATTTTACAAGAACCCAGGAAAGGATGTAGGCAGCAACCACCCACCAACTGGTTGCGTGTAAGCTTCTGGAAGAGCAAAGCCAAATTTGAACTGCTCTGTCTCCACCTTTCGTTTTGAACAGCTATCCTAACAAGAAAGATTCAGTACTATGCCTGGAGACCTTCAAAGAACCAGTCTGGATTTAAGAGCTGTAGGAAGTTGCAGTTTGCTCACACTTCTCCTTTTGGACAAAGAGAAAGCTTGGGGATGTTGGTGGCTACCCAGAGGGGAGAGCCTGCTTCTTCTTTTCAGGAGATCCCTTTGGTCGGTTGATCAGCAGGTGGCATGACTGTAATTCCAATGAAGACCACAGGACTTATGTGATCCTAGCAGCAGCCCCAGCCCACAATATTGCAAGGCTTATGATACTTCAGGGCATTAAGCATTTTCTCCACAGAAGTTCAGCAAGAACCAGGCACCAGAAACCACAGAGCTTTCAAAGCTGGATCCTATTGCCTAACAGCTCTCTCCTTTTTAGCTGATGGCAGTTGGTTATTCTATTCAACTGATGCAAAGACATATTGCTCAAAGAATGATGGATTTCATTTTTCCCAGTCTGCACCCACATGGAGCTGCTCCTTTCTCATGAGATCTATTTTGAGTAATACCACATTAGCCATCACAAACATCACACAGTGAAGGCACATGTGTGGTCCCCTAAATATCAGAAAGATTTTCACTCTAGGCAGAAACTGGAGGAAGAACAAGCCAGCCTTAGATAAGCCACTCCAGAAAAGAGAAACTGCCTTAAAATAATGTCACAGAAACACAGAAAGCTGAAGAGCTGCTTCACCAACAAGATTTATTCAGCAATACAGACTCAGACACCTTTCCTGGCTAGACCCTGCTTAAGGAGCCTAACGATTACCTTCAGACATCATAAACCAGAGGTAATCTAACAAATTAGCTTGAGTTTCAAGGCTTGGAAGTCTCAGGGCCTTTCACAGCAGAACAGCCCTGATACTGCCCTTCTTCAGATCTTCCCTCCTTTTGCCTTTAAGAAGCCAGTAAACCCATTCCTAATTAAGTAAGAGTGGCAAGAATCGGTGGCCAGATTTTGGTGGGTTAGAGGCCTATGCAGATGTGCTCATTATTTTCTATTTGAAAGACAGGAATTGCACAATACTATGCTGCAACACTTACTCCCTTCCCTTTGTGCCCTACAAAGTAGCTAAACACAACCAAACCAGAATCACTGGCGCAAGTGTTTACATCGATAGCTAACATATTAGAACTGCGTTGTCCTGTAATTAACAAATAGCACTCTGCGACAATGTGAAACAATTCTCCGAGATTTGCTTAGGGTGGGTGTTTTTTTGAGGGTTTAGGTAGGAACTGGGTAGGGGGAGAAGGAAAAAATTAATGAAGCCTGAATATCTAATCTGTTACATACGAAGGAATGCTCAAGGGGCTTGCAACAACTTGTTTTGCTAGATGTTGAGCAACAACTACATGAGAAAGCCTTGAAATTAAGAGTAAATGCTTTAAGATGGGTGTAGCTGCCTGCTGGAGCTCATCCTCCACTGTATTTTATTAGAGAGCAGACCTTTGCATCGTCAGCACTCATACCTGGACTTTACTTGATGACATTTCAGTGTAGTGATGGCTGTAAATAAATAAGGGCAAGCATGAAATTACCAGTCATCAGGCCAAACAGAGGAGTGCACCGTTTCCAAAGAAGAGAAGTTTAGAAGATGCTTAAGGAGTAATAACAAAAAAATAAGCTAAAAAGCATTCTGAAGAGGAATCTTAATTCTTCATCACTTAAACATATGATAAATACTACCATTAAACCCTGGATTCCTTGTTTTTTCTTACTGTTGCTGATTCCTCCAAGCACTATCTCTAATTATTGCCATGGGGAAAAGAATAAAGCAGTGGACTTTATTACACACTTTTTGCCCACTGGGAAAGTGGTATCATGCCACAAAGATACCACAAACATACCAGCTTCTGCTGTGAATTCAGTTTCAGTTAGTGTGCCCAGAAAGACTTCCAAACATTGCAATAACATTTCAGTAACAGGCACAAGATCATTTGGACTGGTAATAACACATAAGCAGCATTTTGGGAATTCCCGTTCTGAAGGTGTCATCTTGCTGCCTGTAAATAGGTGTCCAAACTACTTATGGCCATAGTTTATGTGACGTATTAAATATAACAAGATTATTTATCTCTCCGGTAGTCAACATTTTCCTACTACTTCTGTCACCTTTCCATGAAGGATATCAAATTAAAGAATGGTAAAAGCTGAAAAAAAAAAAAAAAAAAAGTTCAACCTCTG
>JANIJG010014779.1:0-26005 GCA_024611175.1 Megaceryle torquata
GATGAGGCCTTGAGCAACCTGGTCTAGTTGAGAGGTGTCCCTGCCCATGGCAGGGAGGTTGGATTAGATGATCTCTAAGGTGCCTTCCAGCCTAAGCTATTCTATGATTCTATGAACACAAGCCGTAAGATGACACAGTTTGTAACTTTTATATGAATTTGAAATGAAGATAGATTGCCAAGAAGTAGATGATGGTGACATGGGAATAACAAATTAGCCTACTGGGCAAATTTTAGAACAATACTGTCTACTTAAGGCCTAGAAATTTGAAGGCTGTTTCAAATATAATTCAGCAAAGTACAAGGTTTATTCTTGTAGAATACAAGTAATTATTACTTGCTTAGGTTCAGTGTATTATCTTCAAAAATAACCGAAATAAGGAAGAAATTAAAAAGTCACCTGTGGTATGTTGTGTTTGCCATATTTCCAAAATTTGTTTTGGGACAGAAGTGACATTAACTTTTCCTCCAGTGAATGCATCTCTTTCTTTGGTAACATGCTAAGCAACTTTTTTAAAGCTAACAAGGAACAGGTCAGAATCCGGGAAAATTTGGCTTCCCTTTCTTCCTCTGGTACAGTTCTCAGAGAAGAAGAAACAAAACAAAACAAAACAAAACTATAAATAAACCAGTAAGCTTCTCAAGCTCTTCTACAATAAACTTCAGTTTTTCCACGTTCTTCTTTTGATTTCAGATGCCAGCAATGTAAATGTGTAAACTTCCCATAGATTCTAACACTATTGAATTACATTATAAAGTGATAGAAAAAAAGAAAGTTTTAAGCCATCTCATTTTCCAGCTATTCAAAAATGCTACTTCTAAAAGAGATGAAACAAGAATTAGACAACTGGTAACACATCCAAAAGCATTTGTACTTTAGTTCCAAAGAAAGTTGCTGTGATCTGGACTCAAATAATTATTCTGTCTACTGAAATAAAACTAAATTGACTACCTCCAGGGACAGAGAACCCAATACAGAGCAAGACCATATACATTAAAGCAGCCTAACATACTGGGGGTCACTGATTGTATCAGGTGTTTCTTTCAGAAGGTGATCTTGAAGTACCTAAGGGAAAAAAAAATACATATATAAACATGAGAATCTAATACTTATACGTGAATAATATAATCTATACATTATGCAGAAACTTCACAACCTCTGAGTCAAGTCTTTTAAATACATTTTAGACATCATAGTGAACAAGAACATAATTTAATTGACTCCTGCTGAACATAGCAGCTGTGGTATTTCGTAATTTGTAAATTGCAGTCCTATGCCAACACGCTTCTGGTAAAAAGATTCCAAACTGAGACAAATCAAAATGCTTAAGCTTGTAGATGATGGGACAGCAATGCAAACTTCTTCCTTTTGAATTGAGTCAATTATGTTTCATATATGACTGGCAGAAGAGCAGTAACCTTGGTCAGAACTAGACTTGTAGAGATTCTCTGAAACACTGCTCAGCATTCTTTAGTCCTTTATCACTGCAGCTAAACTACAACAGCATCATTATTCCATCAGCAACATTACATGATGACTGAGCGTCATTACATACAAATGCAAACAAGAAAATGCACTTCCTATTCACTTTGTTCCCCTGGTCCCAGTCATTCTAACCACAATTAAAAAAAAAAAAAAAAGAGGACGTGTCTTTGCCTCAGTTTACTGTTCACATTAGCAGTGGCAAAATTTGAGATGAGAAAGAAATGGGGGCAGGATGAGTTTTAAACTTACAATAAAAGTCAGCATATATATACTCAACACAAAGCCTTAAAGAAAAACAGAAGTATAAACTCACATTAAGAATTTCATCTTTACAGAATACTAAAGCTTCAGGTTGTTTGCTTGAAGGAAAAGCTTTTTCAAAAGCTACTTTTGCAGCAGAAGCGGCAGGGGAGTAAGTGTCACACTGAGCAATCAGCCAGTATCCCATTATACTTTTTAAGTAAGGAGCTAAATGTTTCTTTACTTTAAGAATCAGTTGCTCAAAAGATTGTTGAGTTGCTTCTCGAACACGGCGATCATGATCCTGTTAAAAAAAAAAAAAAAAGAAAGAGCAGAAGTTGTATTGTTTTAAGAAATGTACCTTTGATGCCAGCTACTGCAAAACAAAAGTGATAACAAAAAAAACCAAAAGCTTCCTCTCACTTCAGCCATTTTCACAATGAATTGGGGTACATGGATTTGAAAATATGCAACAACAAAAAGGTCTTGGTATCCCTCCATAAGGCAAGAATCCTCACTTAGCAGCATCATATTCCCAGTTTTCAGTGTACAATGTGGTGTACATCCAAAATTGTAACGTTCTTCTGATATCCCTAACAACAGTTTATATTTCCATTTTATACATTTAATAAAGCAGTAAGAGAAACAGGAAGCCTTGAAAACACTTTTCAGATTGAAATGACCATAAGCCTACATAAACTGTGCCTTACTATCCATTATTTGTGTATAAATTTACACCACCATGACTTTTTATGCTCTTGGCTCCTGAAAGAAATACTAGGAATTGCTCTAATGGATCAGAACAGTGATTCATTTTGTCCCATACTCTGTTTCCAACAGTAGCCAGACCAAATAGTTTGGAAATGTATAAAATTTATCAGAAAATTATTAATTACCTGGCTATACATGGTCTTTTCATGTTTGGGCTTTTTGGTGTTTATTTTTGGTTGGTTTTCTTTTTCAATATTAAGTCAGGTCAGATATTAGTCCTAGATCAAAAAGGTTTATAATTATGTTAACTGAACAGTATATCTCTTGACCCACCTGGAATCTACATGAAAGAACTTCTTATTAGAAGAAATATTTTGTCATTTTTTTAACACAAAGGTCTAGCAAATAGCTATCTCCATCCAGTAAGCACAGCCTAGGCATCAACAGTTCAAGATTCCACCTACTGCTCATATTGAAACATCCCCACAATAAACACTACTCTCCTTCAAATTCAATGTGTTTCCTAGAATAAGCCAGTAATTCCAACAAAGTTAGATATATCAATAAGACTGCCTTAGAGGCTTTCACAGGATGTATGCAGAGAAGTTATTTAATTTAGATACTTTAATACTTACTAGCGAGATTTTACAATAAATTCTTGGCCAGTAAGGAAGAACACCTTTAACAACATCTGCTTCTCTTTCCTTGCACATTGTCCCGAACTCCTGCATAGCCTAAAATCAAAATAGAGTGTGATTTAAGAAGTCAGATGGATATGTTCTGTAATTTATCAGCTTCTACCAAACACTTAAACTCTCTTTTTGAAAAATCAATTTCCTGCAGTTGAGCATCTATAGAGCTAATTTTATGAATGTTCCATCAGTATCACATGATGGACCTTTTTATAAGTCCTCCAAGATACCATCTGGATTGTAGTTCTAGCAAATTTACCAATATGAAATCAATATTGGCTACCTTGATATATACCTCTCCCATCCCCAAGAAAAAGATTGTATTGTTTCCTGATAGAAAAGTTTAATGGGGGACAAAGGATACACCTACTTTTAATCTTGTTGTGATATCTCTTTTAGAAAGTTTTCGCAACACCATTCGAAAGTCAGCATCCACAAGGCTGTCTATCTCCTCTGCCCCCTGAACTGCAGGAACATATCCTAGATCACTCTGAGATGTTCCAAAGCCAATAAACCCAGGCACTGTTCCACGTTCTTTGGCGAGGAGCTCTGCAGCTCGGCCGCTGCTAGAAGGCTGACAAAATAAACAGGGAAAAAAGTCAGTTACTTATTTCAGTCATTTTATTTTGCACACATGATGCATTTGAAATAATGGTCCTGGTTATATTCTGTAACTAACCTTCTATTTAAAACAAAGTCTCACAAAAAAGGCCACCATTAAACATAGAAGTTTGACCTAGAAAATTATTCTTTTTAGAATCAGCATTCTTTTCCCATAATCCAGTCATACTTATTGAAAACTTTATCAGTTTTATACACATACAGAAAAAAAGTATAATAATAAAAAAAAGTCCTTCTGTAAGTGAACAGTTCATTAAGAAACAATTTACTCTCCTTCACTGCTTTTTTTACTAGTTCTTCTCATTTTATTGAATATGGGCCAATACAGCTCCAACGGAGTGCACTTCATTTCATTGGGTAAAATCAGAACACACAAAATGAAGGATGCTACCAGCAACAAAGGGGTTGTGAAGGATTTAGAGGAAGGGATCAAAAGGGTACATATTAACACAGTATAATAATATAATACTATTAATATTACAGAGAGTGATAGGGAGTTCAGCATCTCTTCAAGTTTGCCCCAGATAAGTCAACACCTTGCTATGTGTATCAGTGGCTCATGTTTATTTCAACCACACTCTTTAGAAAAGACTAAACCATAACCAACAGATGCTTTAATGTTCTCTATGGTACCTTATAGTCCAAATACCTTTTATTTCCTAATGACAGTTGCAGTTCTGTGAAGTTTCTGAGGTTCTTTTGTTTTGTTTGGGTGTTTGGTTTTGCCGGGTTTTGTTTTTCTTCGGTAATGACAATTTGCTGAAGTTCATCGTACTCTTCTGATCTAATTGAGGTACCTAAGCCACATTTTACTTGACTGCTCTGTCTACATGATAAATAATTTTTTCTGCACATGAAACCTCAACTATAAAAACACATTTATTTGTGTTCCCTATTCTTCTCTAAAGACATGAGATAAAACAGATCTGTAGGAATTTTATAACCTGAACACACTGCATCACCCACAGTTCTCCCATTCTGAGCAAGTGTCACATATGACAAATGTCACACCTCTTCAGGTCCGGCAGCAAGAGGGAGATGCCACCACAGGCATACTCTAAGGCTCTCCACAGGAAAAAAAAACACCAACTCTACCCACCGGTACCTTGCCGGAGTTAAGACTCACAGTGAATTTGCAGTTACACCCTCCTGCCCTTGCCCCTCGCGGCAAAACGCGTACGAACGCCACAGGATACCGCCGTCACACTCCCTTACAGAAACACGGGCGCAGGCCAAGAGTCGCCCCTGAAGCTCGACGCTGGCCACGGCCCCCAGCTACTGCAACCTTGCCCGAAGGCAGCGTCATGTCCCAGAGGGGACGGGCTTCGACCGCCAACAGCCCCCTTCTTCCCAAAGCATCAGGAGGAGGAGGGGAAGGAAGGGCGGCCTTCCGTGCCGGAAACCCCCACCTCAAGGCCCAGTCAGGCCGCCAGCCGGAGCCCCTGTCAGAGGCCGTGCGGGATCCGGGGCCTACAGGCGCGGCACGGCGGTCCCCGCCCTACAGGGCACGCTCACCCGCAGATTGCCTTTGGTCCGCTGCTTGTTCTTGCCCCCCATGGCGGCGGCGGCGGCGCCGGCGGCAGCAGCAGCGCTGGACTCAAGGCACAAGCCCGGAGCGAGAAGGCGCGCGAGAAGCCGGGACGGGGGAGCGCGGAACTTCCGGAGGGTGGGGCCAGCCGCGCGGCGCCCCCATCAACCCCAGCGAGGTCCGGCGGTCTTTCGAGGTTGTTGAGGCCGCTGCGAGACGTGGCGCGACAGATGCGGGCCCCTCTCCCTCGGACCACGTCTGTGAGAGATGAAACGGTGCCGACAGGAAAAGGGCCGACAATTCCCATAATCGCCAGCGCGTTGCGGTGCAATACACGGATGACGTCATCCAGCTGAAGTGCCCTTAAACTTTGCACCCATCAACAGGTCTTCAAAGTGCGGAAACTTGGAGCTTATCGTGGTGTCTTTATTACGCCGCGGCATTCCCGTACGCTTACAAGGGCTTAGGGTTTGGCGAGTTTCCCCACAGAGGCAGATCTGCACGTGCAGAGCAGAAATCTGATTAGGAATTTTACCCGATCCACCCAAAATCATTTAAGCAACATCAGAAGCAAACAATGCCTTCTTTTTATCACATGTATGTGATTTAGATACAGAATCCATAAGCAAAGAAACAAATTAGCATTTATTGATACAAGTTTGTTGAGACCAGATTTGGAAACATACCCAGCCTAATGCAGTTTAGGGGACTGCAAACTTGTGGATGGTTTTAGTGGTTTGGAGTGCACTGTGAGGGACCCTAACCCTTGGTAAGCTTTTGCTTTTCCACGAGTGAACAGACTAGACTCCTCAGCTACAGCTACAACACAGCCACCCCACTATCTCTTTTACCTGCATACACACTCTTACATGCATACATCCTCTTACCTATGGAAAAATCTTATGCCTTAGAGTAGGCATCCTAGCTTCTCCTGTTTGCATGAACAAGACTTTTGTTTTTTGTTTTCATTTTTGTTTGTTTGTTTTTTAATAAAACATCTCATGACTTAATATACTTAAAAAGAAAATATTGTTACAAAAAGTCTTCAGGTAGTGTATGTAAACAGTAACAAATAATGTAAACATTTCCTCCCCTGAGATAGCCACACTTCATTGTTGTCTCTTCGTTCACCACAATTCCATCTATTCATTCATCTGTAATTCCATAACTGTCAGATAGGATATCAAACTTAACTTTCTTTCATTTTAATTAAGTACATACCCTAAATGCTCTTAAAAGTGCAATAAAGCATTCAGTCATTTTCATTATTCACAATTTCATTGGATATTTGTTTTCATTGAAAACTGGATCATATAAACCCCAAATTATAAATTCCATCTCTGATCAACTGTTGCAGAACAGCTAAGGAATCTGCTATGAGGATTAATTTTGTAGGCACTTGGACTTGTGGTGATCTTCAACTGCTTCAATGCCCTTCAACCCCAAAGTACATTTTAAAAATGTCAGCACATCCTTTTTCTTCTAAAAAATGGTATAGCTGCCCCAAATCCATATGATTTCCTCTGGCACCATGGGCATCAAAGCATTTTTCTTCCAAAGTGGAGAACTTCCTTTGGTTTTGAATCTCAGTATGTCCTCCACCTTCCAAAGAAACATCTTCTCTGTGCCGAATGAGAATTCGTTTCCATGTTAATTTTCTTACTCTGAAAGCAATTGGAGAAATATCTATAAAATAAAGACAGCTTTAGAAAATACTAGGAAATAGCTATTATTACAGAAATAATAAATTCTATTTGTGTACATATCTTGACAGATATAATGGTTCCCTAGCTGGTCATAGAAATACTATGCAGATGCAAATACTCCCAAAAGCAGGAGCTTGTTTCTTTCTATCTCCTCAGGACCAAAGAACCTTGTTATTACTCACAAAACAATTAATGAAGATGTGTGTTCAGTATCAGTGCTCACTTCTGCATTGCCCATGCTAAGAATTCTCATATTCTCATACTCTCTCAGCTATTATAATCAAATGGCAATGTTCATTTAGTCTGCAACACCCAGAAACATAAATGATGGGAGAAGAATAAAAAATTAATGCAAAGCAGTATGACAGCACCCCATATCTAACACGACTAGGGTACCACAGTCCATTGCTATACAACTGAAATACAGAGGAAGGTAAAACAGAAATAAACGTGCACCGTGTGGTACTAGTATCTTTGCTGCAACCAACAGTACAGTGGATAGTAAGAGTTGCAAATACATGATGATATACACAAACTTCACAGACTTTTATAGGTTGGAAGGTGGTTGGATTTCCCACCTTCTGGCCACATATACAACATGAAACATGTACTATTCTAACTACTAATGATGTCTAAGTATAAAGAAAAACTAACCTTGACCAGAACTCTTCACAACTACTTTGTAGACCTTCTACACACACAACGCCCGGTTTCCCTGGCATGCAAAACCCTGACAGGGAGAGCTCCTTAGCCCAGTCAATAATATTCTTTCTTTTCTGCTTGTTGTAAATGTGATGACTATAGATCCACAAACGAGTGAACGTGATGTCTTCTGACTGTGTGGCATTTAATATTGTCACCGAGGAAGTCGAAAGCTCTTTGTCAATGTAAGCAGCTGCGTGATCTTTAACCCATTCCCTTGCACTCAACATGCAGGGCTCACCACTGGAGTTTTCCATCAAATACATTTTCAGATCAGAGTTCAGGTGAATCTGCTGAGAGCGGCTTAATAATGATGACCTAAATAAAAATACAAATGCAGTTGTAATATGCTTACAATTTAGTACATTTTTCAAACAGTTTTACTTCAAGCTGCCAAAAAAGTCAGGTGACATTTAGATGGAATGCACTTGCTATTGATACTTAAGTAGCTATGAAAAGGTTAATTAGTATTTAATTGGTGTGCTAACTCTTGAGTCACGTACAGTAATTTTGTAAATGAAAATCAAGAAAAAGTACTTAAAAAGTAAGTATGGTGGCTGAACTAATATCCTGTATTATGCAAGCCTAACTCTGTAAGCAGAAATGTTCCAAGAAAAAAAAAAATAACAGAAGCCTGAGAACAACAGAATTTCACCAAGGGAAGAATGAGACCATTGACTAACTTTTCACTCTTTTAGTTAGTGTTCAGCCTTGTCAAAATGGACAACTGTCTCTCTTCTTGAGCATCAAACCTATGAACAGTATCTACATGTAAAGACTCTGTACAGCAGATGGCACTCTTCCACACTTTTCCCATTTTTCTCACTTGTTTGTTGAGGACACCAGAGAAACCATAACCTTGTAGATTTTTCTTCTACTGACAAATTAAGCCAGAAGGACAACACTGTTAAATACCAAAACAAGGACTGTTTTTTCCTATTATAACTGTATGTATGTAGTACACCATAACTTCTAAATGTTTTTATTAGCTGTACTTTTAATTCCATACCTCACGGTAATTTCTGGTAGCACAGATGGGTATTTAAATGGTAAAGCACAGGCCATAGAGAATTCCACCTAAAAACAAATGATCAAATGTTCAGTTTGAGTGAGCCCTAAAATCCACCCCCCCCCAAAAAAAAAAGAAAAAAAAAGGAGAAATGTGTTTACAATACCATAGAGTTATTAGAGATGTCTGGTTTTACATTCAGTATAAACTGAACTTTTGAAGATGGCATCTCTGCAAACTCATTTTCAACATAGTGTTTTAGTTCTGCTACAGCCAGCTGATCAGTCACAATGAACTCTTCCTCATAAGGAAACATGCTAGAGAGCAAATCTAATTCTGAGACTTGTATCTCAGCTTCTTCTCGGTTAGTCATTTTTGTTGTCTCCTAAGCAAAGAAGAAATCAGGGAAGAAAAACACTGCTTGAACACAGGACAAAGTTCATTAACTACCTGCACTTAATCATACTAACCCTTCTAACCCAGCCCATAAAAACTACATAAGCACTTTTGGCAGTTAGAATAATAGAAACATTAAGGTTGGAAATGACCTTCAAGATCAAGTCCAACTGTCTACTAAATATTAGCAGGAACACTAAACCATGTCCTGAAGTGCCACCTCTATGTGTTTCTTAAACACCTCCAGGGATGGTGATTCCACCCTCTTCCAGCATCTCACCACTCAGCAAAAAAAAAATTTCTTAATATCCAACCAAAACCTCCCCTGGCACAACTTAAGCACATTTCTTGTCCTATCGCTAGTCACCTCTGAGAAGAGAACAACACCCACCTCACTACAACGTCCTTTCAGGTAGTTGTAGAGAGCGTTATGGTCTCCCCTCATCCTCTTCTCGAGTCTAAACAACCCCAGTTCCCTCAAGCACTCCTAAGACATCTTCTCCAGACCTTTGACGAGCTTCGTTGCCCTTCTCTGAACTCTTTCCGGCACCTCAATGTCTTTTTTATACGGTGGCTCCCAAACTGAACATAGTACTGAAGCTGCGGCCTGCAGCACGAAGCATACTCCGTGACATCCCCCATGAGGTTTCCATTTCCCCGAGATGGATGCGGTGCTGTGTCACCAAACACATTTCTCTCACACTAGGGCCGCGTACCTGCAGCGCATCCGCCTTTGCCGCTTTGGCAGCCGTGGAAGTGGACGTCAGCGCGCCTGAGGAACCTCCACTCCCACGCCGAGCAAGAGCGGCCTGCGAGCCCTGATCCCCGAAGCACCTCACACCGGGCGCCCACCAGCAGCACCGGGAGGGAGGTGGAAGGGGAGGTGCGAGCTGCCGGCGCATGCGCTAACACGCCCCCCAAGCCGTTCCCTTCGCTGCCGCGTCCCCACGGCCCCACAATGCAACGCGCCGGGAGCGCTCATGGCAGCTGTTGGCAGTTGCCCAATGTCTTGGGGATGAGGTGAAGTTGCTGGGCTGCCCCTGGACGGAGCCATGCGCCGCCAAGTTGTTCGTTCTGTGGCACCGGCAGGTGAGAGACTGAAGTCGCCCCGGTTCTGCCGTCGTACTTTTACCACCGCGGCCGCGCTCCTGCCCCCGCCCCGGGACTCACTCCAGCGGCGCTCGGCAGCCTCCACTCCGGACGACACTCTCTTTTCCCTATTGGTTGCGGCGCCTGTCAGGGAGGGGGCGGGCCAATCGGAAGCAGGCGGTGTTGTGCAGCGCGGTGGGGTACGAGGCGGCGGCGGCGGGTCCGGGGAACACGTGGGCGGCCCAGTCCGGCCCGGCCTGGCCCGGCCTGTCGGACAGGGTGAGTGGTGCAGCTGGGTGACGGCTCGAGCGGAACGCCGCGCCCAGCCGGGCTCTGGCGAGTCCCGGGGCGCACCTGCTCCCCGCTGCTGCCTTGGGAATAGGGAGTGACGGCTCCCCGCTGGTGATAAACGTCTGACAGAGACTTTCGGTCCCGGCTTGCCGCTCCGAGTGGGAGCCCACCGCGCCCGGGTGGTTTCCCCAGGAGTGTCTGTGGGCATTTTTCCCGGGTCAGTGTGCGACGTAGGTGCACTTTCGGTCGTATTCAGACTGCTCTACCTTTATATATAAGCAAGCTACATATACAGTTGATTTATTGCTTTCACTATTGGGCTCTGCAGCACTTTTCCTAGTGTGGAATAAATGCTAGGTGGAAAAGGCCAGTGAAGAGCCCGTTAGATGAGTCTGTTCAGACACGGGGGGCTTAAAATAACAGCTACGTGTGTTTGTGCTGCCCTGCCATCCTGGCAGGAGCAAAGTCAGTTTGGAAAGGATTTTAATGGTTTAGAGTTGTTCATAAAGTGTTGTAGCTTTTTGTGGAAAAATGTGCTGTAGCAGGAGTTTGTTGGATGCACTGTCACTTGTTTTTCTGAATATAGTGAATGCTAAATTGCAGAAGTTGATAATCCTACCCTTCAATGAAGGGGCTGCCTACTTGTCATTTAACTACTGGACAATCTGTTCTACAAGCATGCTTTGAAAAAGTTTTTCGTACAAGAAGCCCTCTGTGGGTATCATGCCTAAACTGTTCCCAGATTAGTTTCAATCTGATTCTCTTGGGCTGGTTTTGTTTTTTATCTGTGACAGCTCCAAGCAGGCTGCTGATCTCAGTGGCTGGTGTGCTGATGACTATGAGCTACAAAATGTTTTTGAAGGGACAGATGTTACAAGTCAGACTTAGTGCTATGCTAGCATGCTTACATAAAGGGGGGACAGCAGGGTTAGACAAGCCCACAAAGACTGGAGAGATTTGATTTTGAATCCTTTTAGCTTGTGTGCTTTCATTATATATCGTATGTTACTTTGTAAGTTTGTTTGGTCTTCTAGGAGATAAGGCACAGAGCCTTACAGGGGCTACAGACTGAAAGCTAAAAATGCCCTACTGTCTGTCCAATAGCCAGCTTTTTGAAGGCAAGCCCTTGGCTTGCAACTCTGTAGTGGTAGATTGCCCTTGTCTAGCAGGGTCTGTATATTTTCAAATATTTTAGAGTATTTGCATGTGTCAGACTTCATGTAAGATACAAGGAGTTTTCAGTAAAAGAAACTGAAAGATTGTCATTGCAAAGAACTTCAAGATTTCAATGGGGCAAACCCAATTCTTTTCCCTGTGTTATTAGTTAAAGAGCACGTTGTTATAGAATTTCTGATACTTAAGTTTTCCATCTTGTTCTTCTGTGTAATGCTTTTGGTATGGGGTTATAATTAATTTGGGTTTTATAATTCACACTGAGATCTTGCCCATACAACAGTTATGGTTGTTTTAGGTTTAAGTATGATGAATTTATTTTCTTTTGAAAGTGTTAAATTCACCTCAAGGGACATCTGGGCCATAGAAATAATTTATTGGTTAGCTATGAACAAGTAAAACCCAAATCTGCTTTGTAATTTGCTATTTTTCTTTGACAGGTCACTGTTCCAAGTAAGAAAAATTACAGACTACAGATATGGGAAAGAAACGTATAAAAGGCAAAACTGCACAGTCTGATGAGTTTCCAGATACACTGGGTATGCTTCCTCAGAAGTCCTGATGTTTATTGTAACCTCAAAGAGGGCTTGTAAACTCATTAATGTTAGAAGGCCTTTTCACTGGTCACTGACTTTGAAGTCTCTTTTAAAAAGCGTGGGTTTATATAATTTAAACTGAAGTCTGCCAAGAAACATTGGTGTTGCTACTTTTCTAAATGTGCTAGAAAATAATAATCTTGTCTTGAAAATTAAGATTATTTTCTGTTTTTTCAAGAAACTCAGACACACAGTCCTTTGTGGACATAGAGATCATAGTGAATCATGTAAAAATTCCTCAGAATGTAAAGGCTTTGTAGACTCAGCTGCTAAGATTGTCTTGATAAGTTTAAGTAACATTTTCCTGTCAGAGATTTTTAGCTGAAGTGAGAATCTTCTGCAAGAAAAGTTTGTGATTAAAATTTCTGTAAAACCATTTGTCTTTACAGTAGCAACTAACGTCATACTGGCCTGTAACACCTCAGCTCTCTAGCTGTAGTGCATTTTGGCTAAAATCTTTCTCTTCCTTCCCTTCTGTTCCTAATAGTTCCTAATCCCAAACAGTTAATGTTGTTCTTCTAGATGTACTGGATCTCACCCCTGTGTTGAAATTTTGTTATCTTGCTTACTCTCATTATTCTAGCTCTTGTTTTAGCTTGTGCTGTGTAGCATTCTCTTCTACCCCCTCGCCTATCAAGTCACAGACTGTGTATTGTACATCTTTTTTTGTTGATCCTGGCTTGGGGACTTGGGAGTTGAGCTGATTTGACTGTGTGAGAGCACACTTAGAGATTTAGCCATGAGGGTTGGCATGATGACCTGTTTGTTTTACATTCAAGTCTAACCTGCTTTGGTTTCCTAGTTGTCCTGGTCTTGTGGCAGCTTCTGTCTCCTATGGATTTTTAGCTTCTTTTGCCTTTGTTTGGTGGTTTGTTTGTTGGGGTTTTTTTTGTCTTTGGAGTCAAGGTCATGTCTGCTGTCACTGTCCCTCATTTTTCTTCAGCAAAGAAATGAGTTATGGTGCAGTTGCTGATGGCATCTCACTTCTTTGGCTAAAACCAGGCTAGCTTACCCCAGCTAAGTCCTGTAATGCTACAAATGTAAAATAAGACTGATGATAGTGAATAATTGCATGATAATAGTAGTCGCCAATATACATCAGGTTTGTTTAAAAAAGACAATTTTGAAGTTGTAGATGAAGCTTGTGGTTTTTCAAAAAGGCTTAAAGAATGCACCTAAATTTCTGTATTTGGCTCTTATTGGCTAGCACTTGTACTGTCGTAAAATCCTATAATCTTGGCCAGAAACGCAGCTCTACGTACAAAAATTTCTCACCTCTTCCAGCTCATGACAAGAAAAGTTTGCTATCTGGAGGCTGTAATCTTGCATCTGTTCCTCCATAAAGATAGATTCAGAGCTGTTATGCTGAGCAATAAAAATACATCTGTGGCAAAGGACCTATGTAGCAGTTTGCATAATTGAACTGTATTAATTCTTCATAGTCATAGTTTCACAAAAAAGTGATTTAATTTTTTTTTTTTACATAGTAAGTACAAAAATTTTACTTTTTTTAGCATGGGTTTGTTTACTCTGCTTTTTTACTTCTGAGGTAACTTTGATACTGTCAGTTTTGATGTTGTATTTGCAAACTTAGACAGTTGTAACAGCAAATAGTGAAGAATCATAGGCTGATGATGCTAAATGTCTTTAGAAACCTACACCATTAAAAAAAAAAGGAAAAAAATACTAAAATATATTTCTCATTTTTTATTGGGAACAACTTGAATCCATTTGCTTATGCGTTGTTTGTCAATCACAATTTCTCTGTAAATGACTTAGGCTTACAGTCAGCTTTTCTTCATGTAAGTTGCAGTGTAATCAACAACCTTGAAAACTAAGCAAAAAAAAAAAAAAAAAAAATCACCTTCTGGTAGTAGCTCTTAGAAACAGACGCCTGTTCTCAGTGTAACCATTCTTAGCAGAACTTGGTTAAATAGGTGGAGTTCATACCAGGCCTAGAAGGTGCAGCTCCAAATAGGGTGTAGTTTTGTAGTATGAAGTGGCAATGGTATAGGTAGGATGACTCTACCACTTATTTGTTGTGGTTTTTTTGTGGTGTGTTTTTTTTTTGTTGTTTTTTTTTTTTTTTTTTGGTTGGTTGGGTTTTGTTTTGTTTTGTTTTGTTTGTTTGTTTTCCCCTAATGTAGTCTGATGCATAATTTCACTGAGGTAGCTCAGCTGGAAGTATAATCTCCATAATCTCCATTTTTATAGGCCAGCCAGGTGCTGCCTTGGTGACTGGAAACCGTGGCAGTGGGCTGTGGCTGCTCCCTGGGAGGTGTGGGAATCATAACGCCACAATAATAGAAGCCCACAGCCTGGCACAGTAGGTAGGTTTATATCCAAAAGTTTTGTCAACACCTCTGACTAGATGTAGATGTGAGTAATACATTTTTTCTTTTTAGCGATGCAGTAGTTTAGGATGCAGCAGTAATATCCCTGGATTGTGAGTGGGGTGAGAAAGGGTTTCTTTTCAATACGTCTGCTAAACTGTCAATGCTTCTTTGACTCTAGAGAGGTTATCCTAGCTTCAGGATTGCTCCCTGTTTCTCTGACGTGTATTTGTTATGACACCTACATCCTTCTTGTGCTTTTTTTGTAGAACCTGTATGCAAGCATATTCGTAAAGGATTGGAGCAAGGTCAGCTGAAAAAGGCACTGCTGAATGTGGAGTGGCATGTGTGCCAGGACTGCAAGGCAGACAATAAGACACAAGAGAAATCGGAGGAGGAGATTGATGAAAACCCTCCAATATGGTTATGTCTAAAATGTGGCCACAGGGTATCTACTGTTTTGTTGTTAATTTGTCTTAATATCTTTAAGTGTCTCATTATATAGTGGAACAGGATTGCTTCTAATTAAACTCTTGTATTCTCCCTTTAATTTAAAGGTGGTGCTACATAAATGATTTTATAAAATGTAGTATGGTTAAAAAAATGTCCGCTCTGAATTGCGAATGAAATACTTAGGAGCTTGGCACAAAGGCATTTAGCAGGCTTAAGGCTAAAACACCATCTTGAGGACTTCTTTTCCTAGAAAGTCCAAATTGCTTTGCTAAGAAAATAAAAATTTCTGTTAATGCTCTGAATTAGTGATTTTTTTTTTTACAGTAAGATCTTATGCTTGTGTTAGTATAATAAACTTAGAACTCTGCATGCTGAAGAGTTTTTTCTTCTGTCTCACTCTTAAAGCTGTTCAAACTGCCATCTGTAAATCAGATGTTCAGTCCCTGAGCAACTTCATAGTTAGTCTGCTCCCAGTAAGTTACCTTTCTGTCTGCAGAATAAGTGTCTTGAAATAGAGACCCATCTGTTCATCCTAATTAGTTTGACATGGTTAAACAGTTTTCATTGTAATTCTGTGTTTATACTCTATGTATGTTTCATTGTTAGCCAACTGGATTTTGTGACACTTCTGGTTATCAACATTATAGGGCTGTGGCAGAAATTCTCAAGAACAGCACTCTTTAAAGCATTATACAACGCCAAGATCAGAGCCCCATTGTTTGGTTCTCAGTTTGGACAACTGGAGTGTGTGGTGAGTTTGTCAGGCAACAGTGATAAGACATAGCTAGAGGGCAACAGAGGCTGGGATGTAATTTGTGTTTCATTTTCTTTATGAACTCTAGGATTTATCTCTAGACATACATAAAGCATTTCCACACACAAAAATCCTAGCACTCTTTGCTGAGATTTGCTGAATAAATGTTACTTTTTGGTAAAATTCATAACTAGAAAATTTTCAGAATTGACGTTCAAATCAACCAACTAGTAAATGCTGTTGACTACTTATTTTACTGCTTTTGCTTGGTCAGAATACTGACACCTGGAAACAAATGCTGATGGGTAGCTTAGGAGAAACTCCTTTCTAGTGTGCACTTAGTGACAAACTTTATTACTCTTCTTTCTTAATTAATATGACTTCTTAATATTATAAACGCAGTTGAGAAGCACAACTGTAGAATTACAAGATGCTACCGGATCAGTCAATACAAATTCCATCTCCCTGATAATATTTTCTTCTCTTAAAAGGAATAATATTTACTATATAAGGGGCAACCTTTATTTTCTAACCTGTGCTATACAGAAATAGGGTGCCTGATATATAGTTTTTTTTGCTTAGTAACCTGTTTTAACCTATTGTCATTGTTCATTTTATATACCATTATTTCTTTACTTGATCATATTTAGCACTTTAGTGTGTAATGATCAGCATTTTTATTGAACTCCAGAATGGAAATGGACTTCATTAATAATGTCTATTACTAATGAACTAGTGACTTTTTTTTTTTTCTGTGAATTTAAATTAGTGTTAAAGTTAATGTTTTGAAGTGCTTTTTCTCTGTTCTCAAGTGTATAATTTTTAAATCAAAGTCCTTGTGAATGAGAGGAAGTTGTCTAAGCAAGATGTTTTGCTCCCTTGCAGGATAAATTATTCAGAGATTGTTATATTTGGTATAAATTATTGTTATAAATCAAACCTACAGTCAAGAACAGTATTTCACAATGGGCCTAGTACATAAAAACTGCAAAAGCAGTTTTGATTAGGATTTATTAATGTTATGAATGTATCAATAACTATCTTAAATATCTATGCTACTGAAATTGGTTTTGAATAGTACCTGTAAACAGTTAAAAGAAGTGTTCTGAAATTTGAGAGAAAGAGGGGAGTTTTACTAAACGTATTAAGTTCTGCTGTTTTGGGTTTATCACAAGTGCTATTTGTGTGCATTTTCAGTACTGGTAGGACATAGCAGTTGGATCTGCTTATATTTTTTTTTTCCCTCCACTGGTCAAACATCCATTGCTGCAAAAATTTTCTATTCCCTTGATTCCTTCAAGGTTATTTACAAAATTTTTGAGGGATGAAAGGTTATGATAAAATTACCTGTGGAAGTACCTATTGTTTGTTATTCCAAGAATGAGAATACCTGCCTGTCTAATTATAAAAATGGGCAATAAATGCATATGTAGGGATCTGAAAGTTGAGCTTTTTTTTTTTTTAATGAGATATGAAGAAATGGGAAAATTTTAGCTAATTCCAGGGGTGCTAGAGATTTAGAGAACTACTTTGCTGCTGACTTTTGCTATTTTTAACATCAGAAAATAGTCTGATTTATGGTAATCCTGAAATCTGCTAAATGCATTTGTGCCTGAGAACTGTAGTTGGTGTGTTTTAAAGTGCAGAAGTATTTGCACTGTTTTCAATACCGTTTTTTTCACCTCTTCAGAGAGCTGATTGGGCAGCACTACAAAATCAGTACATAGAGCTCTCCTTCAGCTCTACATGTTCTGGCAGAATTTTAATCTTATTTGAGCCTTTATCACTGCAGTTTCTCTCCCATTTTTATTTAAAACAGACTAGCGGCCTAACCACATGCTGCTTTGCTCATAGAGACAAATAGGTTTGTACCAGTAACAGAAGAGCAAATAAAAGTGCCCAGGAATAATGGCGGACACTGATTTATTTCTTACCAGGTTAAATATAATGAAGTACTTGTTTTGCTAGAATATTCAGAGTATTTTTCCATGCCATAACATTCATAAGTTATTTCCTTTAGAGCCTAATATCTTAGTTTCTTGATTTTTGGCAAAACTTTCCCTGCATTTATTTTTCTTGCAATGAGGTTTGGAAGCATATCTTTTAAGAATCTAATTTAGATTTGTAAATTGTAACCTTCAATAAATGAAGTAATTTAGCAAAGACAATTTTTCAACTTTTTATTTTCTTGATCAGCATTAGATTGAACTCTTCCCTAAGACTCTTAGGTCTTAAAGTAAATCTTGTAATTTTTTAACTTTGAGTAATGAATTGCATTAAACAAGAAAAATGGTTTAGGATTTTTAAACAATAGAAAAAAAAATAGGATTAATTGTTTTTCTTTGGGGGGGGTGGTGGTGGTGGTCTGTGGAGACAGGTGCTACATATGCGATAATGAAGTTCCATATAATACTACAACCCGATTGGGCCAGACTGTGGATTATGTTAGAAAACAAGTTTTTGTTGACTCATCACGTACAGGTAAGAAATTGCAGTGCACATACAGTAAATAAGTCCTTTAAATGTAGGAGACAGTACTGTAAATCTAGAATGTACAGTAAATTAGACTTAACTGTTGGAGCACCTTAAAGTAAAGTAAAAAGTGATGGCTTAGCCCATGGATTCAACTGGATCAGGATATTGCTTGGTATCCCATAAACTTTTAAAGACCAGAAATATAGGAATAGGAGGAAAAAAAGGTGTGGTTTTTATTGTGACTTTAAAAAAAAAAAAAGTTAAGTTGCTCTGTAAGTAATTGATTTTCAGTACATAGAACAGCTCTTGTTTATTCATCAGTATTGCGCGGTCTGTCGAGATCTGGAGGAAAATTGTTGTTGCTTAGGGATAATTTGATTAGATTTTTTTTTTTTTAAGTATTTTTGTATGTATTTTTGAATGTATCAGCTGGAATGAGTAAATCTCCAGCTGTTGCAGCACAATTCCTAAAGAAAGGAGTATCCAAGGTTTGTCTGCTGGGTCTGTATATTTAATATAGGTAGCTGCAGTGCATTCAGAACTCGGAAACAGTGTGTTCAGCCTGCATTTCTATCTGCAAAATGTGGTTGTTTCCACAATGGAAAAAATGGATTTGTACAAGACATTTCTACCAGAAAACTTGGAAGAATTTGTGTATCAAAGTAAATACTGTAACTCATATCTATTAAAATTCTAACACGATGCTACACTTGGGTGAAATTGTAGTCCCTTGGGAAATAGATCATAACTATCTAGCAGTGCCAAGTGGCTGTCTCTGAATGTTTGTTCAAGGAGCAACTGAGGTGGTTTTTTTCACAGGGACAACCAGAGTCTTTCAGTGGTTTAGGTCAGTCTTTCCCAGATACATAGTTTGTCTACATGTGCTATTTGTACTGGTTGCCAAAGTTTTCTTCTTGGGTTTGAACTGGAAAATGGATGAATACCTGATTGCAGTTATTGTCTGTTTCAGGTGTTCCATCTGTTGTTGTCCGTCCATTTCTTGTCTATCTGCAAAGATTTTGTCTGTTTTTCTTGCTTTCTCTGGGCTGGCATTACTTTAAAATAGAGTTAATCTTGGCTCATGGCCCTATTTATTAGACACTTAATCAATAGTAGGCTGCCAAACTGGCAGAACCAGTGTGAGTGTTATTCAGAAAATTACCTAGAATTCCTTTATGGTTTTATTAAGCAAATCATTGAAATTTTGAGATATATTTTCCCAAAAAATTACTTTGGTGTATATCTAATGTGTCTTGAATATAAAGCTTTCAGTTTCATCTGTTTAGGCTCATTCAATGAATATGAGAATGCTTTGACAGTGGGAGGCCTGTGCATTTAATTTTGGACAATATTGCCATATCAAAAGGGATTTTATCTCGGATGCCATCTTGTTGGATCTTATATAAAGCCCTAACATAGGTGATTTTGCAACAGGAATGAAATTTCAGATAGAATGTGCAGAGTTTCAGAGATTGTTGGCATGCGTGGCTTGTGGGCCAAGTGGCATGTTTAAATTGCATGCTGATCAGAAATGGCATTTCAGGGGTTTCTTGATTTATGTATTTATTTTGTTTGGTGGTTTGTTTTGTTTATTTTTTAACTCCTGTTACCAAGATAGTTTAAAAACCTAAACAATTAATGTTAAATTTATACAATTACAGAATTAATTATCATGTTTTTAAATTTTAAACAACATAGATTGCTGCTGCCTATCGTAACTTTTCTCCTAGCTCATTCCCAGTTACTGGGTTGATGTGTGGTATGTCTTTTATCATTTCGGTAGAAAAACAAGAGAACAAAGAATTTGAAAATAAAAAAGTAGAAAAAGACAGCAAAAATGAGCAAGAAAAAGAAGTCTCGCTTAAAGAAGAGGATTCTCATTCAAGTAGTAACTTGGAAGTGACTGTGAAAGGACTTAGTAACTTGGGGAATACGTGTTTCTTTAATGCAGTGATGCAGGTACAGTAGTTACTGCTGCTTCTAACAAAAAAAACCCACAACAACAAACAAACCAAAAACCCAGCCCACAACAATCCTGCCCCCAGTATTTTACAAGACACAATTAGAACGTGATTTTTATCTGCCAAGAGCGATGGAGTTTTTCTATAAATAGTGTTGCCCAGAGAAATATGAAGAAATGGAGCTGCAGGTTCAGACTTGCTCTAATGGAAAAATATAACAAACTGCTTTGTCTTTGAGGGACAGCATCTCTCACTGATGTAAATTAAACATGCCAACTTCCTAGTTTAGTAAAAAAATGAAATAGTCTGTCACATCACCCTTACTGACCTCTTAGAATCTGAGAGATGAGTACCAAAATACTGTGGGTGCTTACTGAAACAGAAATGTCTCTCTCAGCAACAGGAAATTAAATAAAAGTAAATATTAACAGGATGTGCATATTGCTGTCTAGTGTCTTTCTTAGCAAAGAAGTGTTTGGATAGAATAATACACGTGAAGCTCACGTGTAATTTTGTGCTCTTTGCCTCTTGTTACTGAAGCATTACTCAAACAAAAATCCCACTGTACTAGCAGCTTTTAGTAAACTGATTTATTTTTTAAACATGTTTTAAAGCAAGCAAATAAGCACATTGCATCTTATTTTTTTTTTATTTTTAGAAACAGACACTAGTAAATAGATTGTCAAATGGTGAGTCTGTAGAAGACTAATACATTAAGAGTTCCTGCAATCTCAAGTAATCCATATAAAGGACATTTGGAAGTCCAGTTACCTGTGTGGAATGTACTTGTAACTGCTATGCAGTGTTAGAATTTCCAGAGTGGTAGTGACCACTCTAATTTTGTTTGGGAAAAATAAATTGCTGCTAATCTGTTTGTTACAAATTCCATGACCAGCGGAACTCAGCTGGCCTACCTCTTGTTCCCCGGTTACTGATCTTTTTCTTTCTTTCATGTTATACAGAATTTATCACAGACTCCAGTCCTTAGGGAGCTGCTTAAAGAAGCTAAAATGCCTGACACCACGGTTAAAATCGACTCACCTGAGTTATCCATGGTATATATGCTTTGATCTCCTTAGTGTTTCTTCCCACCTTTCCAATCTGTAAAAGAAATAAGCAATATTCATCCCTGATTTTAAAGCTGTTTCATCTAAATACTAACAAGATAAAGATGTAAAAATCAGTGGGAACATCATAATTGACTTCCATGAAGGACCTCTGATCTCAGCAGAGGTCTTTCATTCCATGTGAAAGAGCAGTGATTCAATACTCTTAATTACTGCTTGTCATCAAAGGAGTACTTACATTATGGTTAAGTTATTTAAATTATTAAAATGTGTAACTCTTGCTGTAGTGCTCCTTGTCTAAATGCAAAATGGGAAACTAGAGGATGTCTGCAGCACTGTCTGCATTGCTAACTTAAGTAATGCATCTGTCATTACAGCAAGATGTTTGGATGTGGAAGAAGGGTTGGACATTTTAAGAAATGTATTTTTTTTTTTCCTAATAAAAGCAAGAAATCCAGAGTTGCAACTAAGCAATAAATAATGATTCATTGGCAGTTTCATCTCATGAGAAACTGTGTTGATTGTATTTGTCAGGTTGCCATTTTGGTATTTCTTGTATTCTGTTTTATAATGTTTTCAAGAACCAAAGTGATTAGATAAGAAATAAATTAATCCAGAAGGATCTGTCACCAAATTAAGGCAATTTTATTGCTTTTGTTTTAATCAGGAACCTCAGCTGATAAAACTAGATCAGCCAGGACCTTTGACATTAGCCATGTATCAGTTCCTGACAGAAATGCAAGAGACAAGAAAAGGGGTAGTCACTCCTAAGGAACTTTTTGCTCAGGTTTGTAAAAAGTGAGTATCTGTAGAATTACATGTCATAGTGAGTATGGAAAAAACCAAAAAAGTGTGTTAGTTGTTTTAAAAGCAGGTTGTTTTTTCTCCCTTTTTGTTCTTGAGTTCACATCACAGCATAGATAATTTCATAGAATCACAGAAATGTCTGGGTTGGAAGGGACCTCTAGAGGTCATCTGGTCTAGCCCCCATGCTGAGAGCAGGGACATCTTCAACTAGAGAAGGTTGTTCAGAGCCTCATCAAGTCTCACCTTGAATGTCTCCAGGGATGGGGCCTCAACCATCTCCCTGGGCAACCTGCTCTAATGTTCTACCACCCTCATGGTAAAGAACTTCCTTATATCCAATATAAATCGACTCCTTTCTAATTTAAAACCATTGCCCCTCATCCTTTCACTCCAGGCCTTTGTAAACAGGCCCTCTCCAGTCCTTTTATAAGCTCCCTTCAGGTACTGGAAGGTCACTATTTGGTCTTCCTGGAGCCTTCTCTTCTCTAGGCTGAACAATTCCAGCTCTCTCAGCCTGTCCTCGTAGAAGAGGTGCTCCAGCCCCCTGATCATCCTTGTGGCCCTCCTCTGGACCTGCTCCATCAGGTCCATGTCCTTCCTGTGCTGAGGGCTCCAGAGCTGGATGCAGTATTCCAGGTGAGGTCTCACCAGAGCAGAGTAGAGCGGTAGAATCACCTCTCTTGATCTGCTGGCCACACTTCTTTTGATGCAGCCCAGGATGTGATTTGCTTTCTGGGCTGCAAGCACACACTGGATGCTCTTGTGCAGCTTCTTATCTGTCAGCACCCCTAAGTCCTTTTCTACAGGGCTGCTCTATATTGCCTCTTCCCCAAGCTTGTGTTGATCGTGGACAAGGACACAGTAAGGAGTACAGAGGGAGGATGTCACCCAGAAATCTAGTTCAGGCTGCAAAGAGGAGTGTCCAAAGCTGTGTCCAAACTGAAAACCTTAGCCCTGATGTGCCCCATACACCTAAAGAACAGTCATCCTGAGGCAGCAGCCTCAGCGCTCATTGCATCTCTGCCTTCAGAAGGGCCATGGGGATGGAAGACAGGGCAGCTGTAGTCTGGCTTCTCACCCTACGCTACGAGGCCAGTGCTACAAGGAAAACCTTGAAAATGCTATCCCATGACCAACAAAAGGGGGTTCTACTTGCTGAAAAAGCTGCATTGCCCAACAATCACAGTTTAGTACCTCATTCTGGCAACATGTGCTGGAGCAGCCCTTTTCCAACACATTCATATTTTTCCTCATTCATTCTCCAGCGTCTGGAAGTCTTCTGTGGCTCTTCGTTTATGGGAGTGGTGAGTTGGATGAGCTCACACCATTCATGCCTGTTAAGATTCAGCACTAAGTGTAGCTCCTACAGTCATTTAACATGTACATCATCCTTTCACTTTCCTCTTGGAAGGCAAGCCTGGTCTCACTGAACTCCACTCTCCCAAGTCATCTTCCTTGTTTACATCAGAGTAGCAAGTCTACTGAGGAGGCCAATTAATTGAATGGTGTCTGTGACCAGTTTGATGCATTGAGCTAAATTCTTAATAAAGAATAACAGGAGCTGGTGCTGGCCATAGAGATTATTTGGTTTCCAGGAAACAGACTGCAACTGGGAAACCAATATGTTCAGTTCTGGATTGCCAAATTGCCAACACAATCCTCCTGTTTCTCCTGCAGGCAGATAGTGATCGGCCTCTGGTGAGCTTGGTCGGCCTAAAAAGCAATGGGAGGAGCTTGTCAGATTTCCAGTAATATGTCAGAGCAGTTGACCTTTGGATGACTCAGCCACATCTCAGAAGGGAAATGCCTGGCAAGAAGATCATGCTGGAGGAAAGGTTTTAACAGCTGGGAGAAGCAGCACTGTCATTGCGGCAGAAGAGGAAAGGAGAAAGGGGAAGCGCAAGTGATTTCAGAAATCATTGTCCAGGTTCACCAATGAACTCTGTCTGCTTTGCTGCTGCTGCCAATCAATGTGCCTTGTCTGTTGAGAGTGTGTATGTGGTGCTTTATGCAACCAGAGCAGCAACAAAGGAGATGAAACATGCCAGGGAGTCTAACCCCTTAATATCTCCTCCAGGATGGGACACTTACTCTATTAGAGATAAAGAGCCAGCATGGTGAGAATTACTGCTGTTACAGACAGGCTGCTCATGGACCCCTGTAGCTATGGAGCCTATGATCCTATGGCTTCATGTTCCAACATTAAAGTATAAACCTAGCAGTGATCTTCTGCACCACTCATTTAACACAGTATCCACACTTTCCTATCTCTTATACAGATAGATTCTTATCTTCAGTTGTCCCTGTGACCGTTTTATGTACATGACAGTCTGGCTTGCAAAAACAACTTGAGAGCTGAGCAGAGACCAGAACTATAACTATCCCACTTGTGAGCAGTGGGGGGCACTCTGCACATACGTGAGTTTTGCATTACGTGTGCATGTTACAGACCTGTGGGCCTTCTCTTGTGCAATTTGGATATGGCTTGACTTGCTGAAGTTCTGACTGAGCGAACAAAGATCCTAGCCAAAGATGTCACTTGGTCCAGACTCACTGAGAAAGAAACCAAAAGTCCCAAGCTCTCTGAAAGGGCAAGTGACATATCAATGACAGTGGTAGTCTTTTAAAAGAATGAACCATGGTGGTTTAAACATCTGTGATATCTATTGCTTACACATGCTTTCTCTTTTATGTCTCTCTTAAATGCCTCAGGTGGGAGAAAATTCTCCTATCCTGAAGTGTAAGTCACTTAGATAGGGCTACCAATACCAGGATTGTATCAGGCAATAGAAATAACAAAACCTCTGGGGTTTTTTTGTGTTTGATTTCAGTAACCCAGGAAAATGTCCCTGGTTGGAGGTTTTCTAATGTCTCTGAGTACAAAACCAGCAGCCCTTCACCATGATGCAGATGTTCTCCAGGCCAAGGTTTTCCACGTTCCCAGCTGGTACTGAGTGAGCATTCAAGATCTGTCCATTTTTCTAGGCAGCAGCATGATTTGATAGCTACCAGGTAGCCAAATCTGACTTTCAGGGCAGAGCTTTGGTCTGATTGAGATCTGAACCAAAGAATAGGAATATAGAAAAGAAAAAGACATTTCCTTAATCCTGGCCATTTACTTCTTAAGGAATTAATGATAAACACTTACAGAAAGACTTATACCCTTTTTTAATATTACAATCTGAAATAATTGCACTGAGAGTAAAGGAGCTATTCACGAGATTCTGCTTACAAATGTATGTAACTCTGAAGGATCAGTACTATGAACTGCATAATCACCAGAGATGGAATACAGATACTCTGTCAGTCTGTTTTTCCGTCTTCCTCATCCCAGTTATACAAACCTAAGTGTCGTTGTTGTGTCAGGCAAGGAAATCTTGCATTTCCTTGTGGAGAACTAAGTTCAGGCCGTATAAAAGGCTGTCTTAATCCTCTTGATCTTCTCTAGGATTTCCCCTGTGACTGACTCCATCCTTCTGAAAAGTTTGCAGTTCAGTACCAAATGTTATTTCTCTCACTCTTCTGGGATAAACTACTTTCTTTTACTTTTCCCTTCAGTCATGCCTTATACTGTGGGTGGTTCATAAAGGCTATTTCTCTCTTCAGTGTTAGAATGCTTTACTTGCTATTTGAAATTGCTATTTTCTCCCACATTTCCAAGATAGAAACCATTGTCACTTCACAAGTATTTGAACCTTCACTGCCACACCAGAAAAGTACACTGCTCAGCATAAGCAGCAATAAACTGGTACTCAGGAGCCTCACATTCCCCAAAGGTTCATCCAGGTATCTCATGTTTGTTGCTCATGTGAGAACACAGTGACCATGGTTCTCACTTGCTCAATTTCTTTGAGCAGATTTCCACCAGAAGAGTATTCGGTCCTGGGCATGCCTATTCTGCTTTGTAATAAAGTAT